>CAUZXS010004217.1:2500-262500 GCA_963585895.1 Sepioteuthis lessoniana
CCGGCAGATACTTTGTATAGCTTATATTCTCATACCCTAGAAAATAAGTTGAACTTCTCGAAAACTGCTATCTTACTCGAGGGAAAATTCAAAATACATACGCACTTTAGTTAAATTATGCGAAAAGTTTTTGTGAAAATTTTTCTTAAAATAGTTATCTTTCCACTTTAATGTAAGAGTTTTTTCCGAAATGATGAGTAGGAAAAAATTACTTATGTTGGAAACAACTGACTAAGCTATTGTAATGATTGACAATATTCGACTTAGAAAGTTGCAATGAAAAAAAACAAAGTAAATGACATTTTGGTTTAAAATAACATTCGGTCTGCATCTAATAGACTATCAGAAGTTGATAATTAAAGTGCTCACGCAAACAAGTTTCAAAAATGTAAATGAAGTTATCCTAAAATAACTTTTAGGAAGTAGTGTTTGTAAGTACTTTTTGTACAACAAAGAAAATTCTGAAACCAATAACCTGGATTGAGAAAATAGTTTAAAAAAGAACAACCCTATTTACATTGACATAAAAACCAAAGCTTAGTTGAAATAGCTGAACAATTCATGTATCTTGGGTAAGTTGGCAAACTAGTTGGTCAAGTTTTTTTTGGTTTTAAGTTATGAGAAAATAGGTTTTTTGTTTGTTTTTTGCTTGTTTTTTTAACAAGGACTGATTATAAAGTTAGCGTGACTGGATTTTTTTCTCAATCATTTTACACCTGATATTCCGGATTTTCATGATACAAAGTGAAAGTTTTTTAAAAAGCTTTTCCTTCTAAGTTTCATTTTAAATTACCTGAATTTAGATCACAATTTATTGAATTAAAAATCTCGCTTGGATGTTAATAGCTGCAAGCGAGGAAAATTTTTAGAATTCCCAACACATAATATCTAATTAGTATGTTCGTTGGATGTGATACTTTTCCAATACGTTAACTCTAGGCATTTTGATCCAAGGTAAATGTTATAAGCATTGCATTTTAGATGCAGGAAAACGACCATAGTAATTTGTGACAAAGTAATCTTTTAGTGGAATGTACACATTGATGTTTTAAATATGGAGACTAGTTGGGTACACATTCAAAAAAGTTTTTGGACTTCTGATAGCATTCGGATTCAAAGCAATATAGTAGTGAATCACTGTAACTTGAACCTAAGATTTTTGGCAGTTAATACAAGGCCTATTCTCCTCCACACTTAAAAAGTGGCTTACAAGAAACTTTTTGTAAAGCGAGCACACACACGGTTTAATTCTGTTAATTAAATGCTTAATCTCAATTCTGAAGGTGTATCAGTTCCTCTAAGTACTCAATCATGTACACACAACTGTCGCATTGACCAGTTTCTTTGCTACAAGTTTATTATCAAAACATTTAAGTTTTTGAGGCTGCAAATATTTAGACCCCAGATTCAAAGCTTTCATGTGATCTAACACTAGTTTAAAGTGTGTATTCTGAAGAAAACTATCATCCCATTCTTGTTCCGAATACTCAATACAACCGTTCCATATTTTATTTGCATTCAGCAAATCTTCCGTTTTAAGAAAATCGACACTTTATGACAAAATGATTGAATACAAAATTAACCAATTTCTCCAAATGGCTATTTTCTTAAGTGAAACTGAACTCAAGTTTTCTCACCTTAATCTCTTGCCACAGTTAGGTGAATTGAAGTGGTTTCAAGCCATAGTCCGATATTTGCTAACAGAGGCTTTTACTCAGCCTTAAAATCTTTAGGTTTTGCTGATCCCTATTTTTATACTTCGACTTTTAAAAGCATTATTTCATAAATCAGAAGTTTATATATAGCTTAAGCTGTTTTTAAACTAGCCAAACACCGTGTCTAACATACAAAGCGATCTCTACATTTTTCCTTAAAACGAACTGATTTTTTTTTTTTTACTTAGTCTAATTTTTCTTTAGAACAAACATTACTGAAGTTGGCAAATTTGTTTTGTGCGAGATCTTATGAAAATAAACATTTCAAACAATTACAGCGAAAGGAAGGCAAAAACCTTTCAATTTATGAGGGGGTGTCTAATCGAGGCTTAGATTAGAAACAAGGTAAATATGATTAAACAATATAACCTTTTAATTCTTAATAGCAAATAAATTATTCCCGTTAACGAGAGAAATATCAAAACAAGAGTTTCAAAGCATCAGTTTAGATTTGTTTACAGAAAACATTTGCCTACGTATCATGACATGAGATTCAGTTTTGAGCTACCAACTTCTGTACAATAGCACACAGCGAAAATGCCTGTGGTAAAGTAAATAAAATAAACAAAATAGAAATGTAGATGTTACATTCACAATCCTGATAATACTAAATTTCAATCATTCTTTTATATATGAACTAAGGGTAATCTAAAGGCGGCCATATTGAGTTTTGGTGACAACACAATCCCTCATCCAAAAAGTAGTGATTTTCCCCCTACATGGTAAAATTAGGGTTTCTTACCAAATTTGTCTCCCCTCCACAAAAAAAGCTGAGATTTCATCATAGTTGAGGGTGACTATACCTTTTAAAAGTTTTTATTTTCAGAAACAATGACAATATCTAGATTTTGTGACTATACTGTTTTTAATTTTTTTCCAACCATTTACCGCAGTGTGCTATTCTAAATAAGTACAGAATTTTCTGTACTAATACAGAAAAAAAATTTCAAAACGTTCTGATGTAATTAAAAAGTTTACAAAATGGCTGACAATTTTTATTTAGTATATAAAAAAATCCAATTAGGGCGATTTGAATTTATGATACTCATACTAAATTTGTTTCTAAGAGTTTTCATTCCAACTTAAGAGACCAAATTTCACCCACGTAGCCCCACTCCAATACCTTTTCTTAGGTTCATTCAACATGTTGGCTCCTAATCTATAAAATAGAATAAATTAATGACGGGAGAAATAAAAGTCAAAATAATGTCATCTTAGTACTTAAATACAATTCTGACTAAATATTTTTCACAAGGGTCTGTCTAATCAACATTTTTAGAGTGCTTAAAAAGTTAAATTAAAAATGAATTGGCCGAAAATGACATAGGTTTTTTTTTCTAACAAAAATCTTGAAGTGTTCCGTAAAAAACACTTCGAGAAAAAAGTTTTATTGCCACTACTTTTAAAATCAATTGCATTTTAGTTTACTGCATCCATAACAAGTGGCATTGTACTGTATTTATTTCAGCAATAGATAAGATTCGAGATATATATATATATATACACACACACACAATCTTAGGCAAAGTGGGGGGGGGTAATCTCAATGAAAGAGGAAAGCATTTGTTTTTGAATGTACTAGGAAGAAGGGACACCGTTCAAACATTGAAGTAAGATGGGCGAATACAATTAAACAATTAAGGGACGACTTGTCTCTTAAAGAGTAAAACTAGACAGTTTCAGGCTTAAAAAAAAAAAAAAAAAAAAAATTCACTTATATTAAGTGCACGAACAAAAGAATAACAGTTTTTACACGCGGGAACATAACTTTTAAATTAAGACTGCCAAAACAAGCATTTATATTGCTGAGAAATTTTCTGCTCATCTTTTGAAGACTTGAAGGTTTTTAAACTCAAAGCATTCGATTTAAAATTACTATAATTTGGCTTAATCCGAGTAATTTCAATAAAATCAGAATAGGTTAAGTTTCAGCTAGTCTTTTTATCATACAAACATACAATTATTTTGTGGAAGTTGGATATTTTGTTTTAGCGGATAACGATTTAAAGTTTATAAAAAAAAAAAAAAAAAATAAAAAAATTTAAAAACAAAAAAACTATAGACAAATTTCTAATCGGACAAAAAAAAAAAAAAAAAAAAAAAAAAGAAAGTTTTACTCACATATTTGGGGTTAGTCTGATAAGAAAAAAAAAAAAAAAAAAGTCAAATACACGTGTTATAGGACTCTCCTTGCGAAAAGCGAGTAGTTCAGAGGACCCAGTTGTGAAGACGGAGTGCAGGAATCTTTGGCCCACAATGAGGGTACACGACTATTCAGGGCCTTCTCTAGTGGTTAACACACGTACGAAACACCTTTCTGGTCCAATTTTTTTTTTACTATATTATCAGCAGCTATAGACAATGACACAAAATAAGATTTGGGTAATACCAAATAAAGGTTAAAGGTGCTTATAATTCTTTGTAACTATTATATCCATTGCATTGAATCGTCTTAAATTTTAAAAAACTGTTCGAGATATGGAATTAGCTTCTCACAAAGGAGGAAAAAAAATTCTTTTTATAAATATACTTGGTGACGAGTTGAAGGAAGGGGAAAATGAGAAAGACAAAGAGGGCAAATAGAGAGTAGACGTAGGAAGGGAAAAAGAATCGGGTGAGGCGAAAACAAACGAGGGGGTGGGTCAGCCTCTGGTTGGTGACATGGGACGAAGAAGTACGTAGATTAGAAAAATTACAAGTGCCCAAGCTCACAGTTTATTCATTTAGTCTCTCTCAAACTTTTTAACACTAAAATTTATAGCTGGAAAAAAGATTTCTGAAAATATATGCTCATTTATTTAATAATCCTCAGGTTGTTTAGAACTGAATTTTGAACTAAATTTGAAAACTGTTGTATGGTAGACTAATGTTCGCATTTACTCCCACGTTATCAGCCTATATAGAGCAGTAGGTTCCACAAACTTTAATCGTCTTAGTTAAAATTCTATATGAATTCGATTGTCATGTATGCCACACACTAAAACCTAATTTTGAAATATTTTAAAGGAATGAAATGTTACCCCTAGAGCGATGTGTTCTAATGGCAGAGTAAAAAAAGTTTAGTACGAACCTAAATAAATAAAAAATAACTTTTCTGAGGCAGATAAAGATTTGGTTTTATAATCCTATGATATATAATAATAGACAGGAAATTTAATTGCATCTCCCCCCCCTTTTCTTAACAAATTAAACTTCATTATCAAAATTTAACTTGCAATAAAATAAATTTAATTTTTTAAAAATTATTGTACAATTTTAAAAAGTGCTGATATCTTGCTTTTTCGACGCTAATTGTTATTTTAATAGATTTATGAGTATAACACGGCTCTCTTAATTAACTAAGCTTTTTGCTTAGATGTGAAGCAAGACAAAGCGCGGTTCGCTTACTAGTAGCATCTGAAGTAACATCAACTATATCTCATTTTTCGTAATACTAGTTATTTTAATCATATTTAAATGTTAATTCATTAAAAAATTTCTTCATAAACTATAACTAAGTTGTAATATATTTTATTTTTGGGACTTTGTGTTGAGACTATATATATATATATATATATATATAGTATTATTCGGTCCAGTTAAACAGGAGTTAGGAGTAATTCCATCAGGACAAAAAACATTCAACAGTGAACATTTAAATTTTTCTGGTAAAGAGCTCAATGTAACTGACATTAGAGCAATAATTTCTTTAAGAAAAAAAAAAACCGGTCACATTAGGATTATAAATTTATTTCCATCCTGTTATGAGTTTCATTTACTCCCAAAAGAAAAGATACATTATTTACTTCTTTGAACCATATAGTGTTTCAAAATCTAGAGATTGTTAAAAAAACAAACAAAAAAAAACATAATAATAAAAAACAACAACGTGTATTTACATGAAAGCAACAAGTTCGATTATTATTTCACCACAGAAATTGAGTTACAAGGAATGTGAGTAATAAGATATGAAGGTATTTTTCCAACATTCTCATTCACGAAGTAAAAAACACACTGTTTCTTATGTATTTATTTTTATTTCGTTTACAGTATTTATTTATTAGGAGATAATCTTCATATATTACATTGCCCAGTCGGCTGGGGTTGTAAAATATACCGGCTGTTTCTCTGCAGAGGGTTAAGACCCCCCATCCCCACCAACGAGTGCCCTAGATATGACACTAAGCAATCTGATGGTGAGGTCCCAGTAATGTTGGAGCTTTGGGGAATGTGGAGTACCCCTTCATTGCCATCGCTCCCGGGTTCGCTCTGGCCCGAAGTAGTAGCACGTTATAGGTTTCTATCTATGGGTCAAATAGAGCTAAACTACGTATTTATGCTAAACTGAATTACTTGAAATAGAACTGTTTTTGACATTGAAACTCTACTTACGCTAAACTGCATTGTTTGAAATAGAACTGTTTTGACTTTTAACTCTGTGTGTACAAAAACTATACTGATATTAAACTGAATTGTTTGAATTAAAACTCTTTGACTTAACTGAATTGCTTGAAATAGAAATGTTTTTGACAATTAAACTGCATATTTATGCTAAACTGGATTGTTTGAAATAGAACTCATTATTTGTCTAAAAATGGATTTGGCGTTAAATAACCTACAAAGGTTGATATGCCATAAAACCCAAACAACCACCCAAACTAATCATTGTCTTGTTGCGGAGCCGATAAGCGTGTCGATTCTGCAAATGAATTTAAGTTTAATGTGTGAGAGTAGTGACAGCCAAAGACAATGAAGGGGACAAAGAGGCAAGGTAACAGATACAACAAAAGTGACGATTTTATTGCCGGAATTACAAACGTGTGTGTAAAGTCCGTGGCGGTTGTATGTGGTCTTTAGCTAGGATGGGTTATGTCGATAGCTGGTATGGTCGAGTCGTAGATGTGCGCTGCTGGACGTTCGACGAGGGTAGCTGGCGTAGATCGAGTCGTGGAGATACAGCTAGATGTTTGATGCGATTAAGTTGTGGTCGGTCAAGTTGTTGAATGCAGCTGGACGATCGTTGCGGGAAGCTGAGGTCGGTCGAGTCGTTGAATGCAGCTGGACGATCGTAGCGGGAAGCTGAGGTCGGTCGAGTCGTTGGTAAATCGATGTCCCGGTTTTTGACAGTTCGTTGGGTTAACAAGGGGCGTGTCGATTTTTGGTTGCTAGCCTGTACAGCGAGTCGTACGTAGGCTAGTTGTTGCAATGCTAGGGCAGTCCGTAACAGCGAGTCGTTACGTGGACTGGATGCTGCATTGCTGGAGCGTCGTGGTCGGTAGATCGATATCCCGGTTTTGACAGTACATTGGGTTAACCGGGGGCGTGTCGATCTGGTTGCTAGCCCGTAACAGTGAGTCGTTACGTGGGCCAGATGTTGCAATGCTACTGTAGTCCGTAACTAGATGATGCATTGCTGGAGCAGTCCGTAACAACGAGTCGTTACGTGGACTGCATTGCGGGGGCGTCGAGGTCGAAATCGGTGTTGGCAGCTTGGTCGTGTAGAGTCGAGCGAGTTGATGACTAAGACTGAGTCGTGTCTTAGTTTAACGGACCAAGTGAACGGACGCGGAACCGTGGCTAAGGTTTGCCAGGCCTTAACACATACGAAGTCGAGCGAGCGGGTCGGTGAAGCTAGGGCTTTGTCATGCCAAATAGCTGTGCGGGCGTATCATTTACGGTAGCTATAGCTTTGTCGTGCCAAATAGCTGGGCGGGCGTATCGTTGACGGTAGCTATGGCTTTGTCGTGCCAAATAGCTGTGCGGGCGTATCGTTGACGGTAGCTATGGTTTTATCGTGCCAAATAGCTGTGCGGACGTATCGTTGACGGTAGCTATGGCTTTGTCATGCCCCATAGCTGTGCAGACGAATCGGACGATAGCTATGGCTGTTTCGCGCCAAAGCTGTGCGGATGTATCGGACAGTAGCTAAGGCTTGCGCGCCAAAGCTGTGCGGACGTGTCGAGGCGATAGCTAAGGCTTTGCGCGCCAAAGTTGTGCGGACGTATCGGATGGTAGCTAAGGCTAGCGCGCTAAAGCTGTGCACTGTCGAGCGAACAGGCCAGAAGGCCACGGCTAAGATTGGCCTTATCTTAGCACTGCGCTGGTAGCGAAGTGGTAGCTAAAGGCTAACCCGTGCCTTTAGCGCTGCGCGGCCGAACGGACGACCGGAGCCTTTAGTGCATATCGGTGCAAAAAAAAAAAGAAGAGTGAATCAACCACAAGAAGTGGGATTCAGCCTTGTTGCAAGGCGATTTGTTGAGGGGAAAAAAGGTGTTGAATCTGCCACTAGAAGAGGTGGTGAGGTGGGTGCAACCAAGATAACGTAGGGTCCAGCCTCATGGAGCCGAGTGCCCCTGAAAGCGTCCGCGTAGACCTCTGTTTATTTGTCGCTGCCTCCCACCAGACACGACTTGACACATGGTCAAAAGCCCGAAGGCCGATTAAAGTGGGGATAAAGGGGAGGGAATGTCGGGAACGAGCAGAGACTCGAACCCTGCTGATATGCTGCTCATCGGCTCACTTGGTGCAATGTGAGCCTGAGGAGGCAAGCAGTTTCACGAACCCAAATGTGGGTCTGGGCACGTATGCCGGGTTATGGCTTGAACTAGACACCAAGGTCTAGTGCCATACATAGGTTTCGATAATGTCCGCAGGGACCCCTGAATTTTCGTCGCCGAAGCCTTTTTCATATGAAAGAAAGGGAACTCAACCTCTGCCGCGCCACATAAATTGAAAGTTCTTCCATAAATAATGGACGTAGAAAATAAGTACTTTTATAGCCCGATATAAGCTAGCGAAGAGTATTACTTCCATTTTTATAGAATTATTCCTGGCAGAAGTGTTTTGCAAATGTTGAGAGATGTTAATTTATCCCTTTCTTAGCTGTAACGGCCGGTTAGAGTCGAAAAAGGACTTCGTCATTTCCGGCCATACCCGGATGTAATTTTTCTAGGGCTAACGAGTAATCCGATCTGTTTACGTTTGTAGGCAGGTCGCGGCTTGGGATTTTTTTCTATGTACACTAATCTCTAAAACAACAGTCATTAAGTTTCTTTTTCAAATACATTATAATTTCTTTTGTTTTCAACATTGAGAATCTACTGCGGTACTTGTTTGATATTTCACAAAATTCTTAATAGCATGAAAACAATCGATGTTCACAACTGTAGTAAAACTCATAAACCACAGTTATAACGAAATTCAGCTTACACATGTTTACTTAACAGTATTTATATTTATAGAAATAAAATTCATACATAACTCTAAGGGTTTAATGCGTGTGAGTAGTGACAGCCAGAGACAATGAAGGAAGACAGAAGGCGAGATAACAGATACAACAAAAGTGACGATTTATTGCCGGAATCACAAACGTATATGTAAATGTCCGTGGCGGTTGTATGTGGTCTTCGGCTAGGTGGGTGATGTCATTAGCTGGTATGGTCGAGTTGTAGTTGTGCGCAGCTGGACGTTCGACGAGGGTAGCTGGCGTAGGTCGAGTTGTGGAGATACAGCTAGATGTCTGATGCGGGTAAGCTGAGATCGGTCGGGTCGTTGAATGCAGCTGGATGATCGGAGCGGGAAGCTGAGATCAGTTGAGTTGTTGAATGCAGCTGGATGGTTATTGCGGGCAGCTGAGGTTAGTCGAGTCGTTGAATGCAGCTGGATGGTCGTTGCGGGCAGCTGAGGTCGGTCGGTCTTTGGTAAATTGATGACCCGATTTTTGACATTTCGTTGGTATGGTCGAGTCGTGGTTGCTAGCCCGTAACAGCGAGTCGTTACGTGGGCCAGATGATGCAATGCTAGGGTAGTCCGTAACAGCGAGTCGTTACGTGGACTAGATGCTGCATTGCTAGGGTAGTCCTTAACAGCGAGTCGTTACGTGGACTAGATGCTGCGTTGCTGGGGTAGTCCGTAACAGCGAATCGTTACGTGGACTGCACTACAGAAGCGTTGTGGTCGGTAGCTATGGCTTTGTCGTGCCAGATAGCTGTGCGGGCGTATCGTTTACGGTAGCTATGGCTTTGTCGTGCCAGATAGCTGTGCGGGCGTATCGTTTACAGTAGCTATGGCTTTGTTGTGCCACATAACTGTGCAGGCATATCGTTTACAGTAGTTATGGTTTTGTCGTGCCACATAGCTGTGCAGGCGTATCGTCGACGGTAGCTATGGCTTTGTCGTGCCAAATAGCTTTGCGCGTGTATCGTTGACGGTAGCTATGGCTTTTCGCGCCAAAAGCTGTGGTAATAGCTAAGGCTTTTCGGGCCAAAGCTGTGTAGTAGCTAAAGCTTTTCGCGCCAAAGCTGTGCGAGTGTATCGGGCGGTAGCTAAGGCTTGCGAGCCAAAGCTGTGCAGACGTATTGAGACGGTAGCTAAGGCTTGCGCGCCAAAGTTCTACACTGTCGAGCGAAGAGGCCAGGAGGCCGAGGCTAAGATTGGCGTTATCTTAGCGCTCCGCGGATAGTGGAGCAGTAGCCAAAGGCTAAACCTTGCCTTTAGCGCTGCGCAGCCAAACGGACGAGGGGAACCGAGCGATGGTTAAGACCGGCTGGTCTTAGTGAGTCCTCTTCGTGTTTGCCTCCAGGCCGTCTATTTCGACTGGTCATTAATGACCGCCAGAGATGCTCCGACCCGCAGAAGGGGACCTCTCATAGCCCTTAAAAAGGACCGTGAAAAAAAAGGTTGTTGAATCTACCACTAGAAGAGGCGGTGAGGTGGGTGCAACCACGATAACGTAGGACCCGAGCCTCGTGGAGCCGAGTGGCCCCTGACAGCGTCCACGTAGACCTCTGGTATTTATCGATGCGTCGCACCAACGCACTAATATGGCACAAGGCCGTTTTTAAGGTGGGCCCGGCCGCAGGGCCTAAGCACACACGCGTCCGGCAAGGTCAAAAATACCTTCGGCCCCGTCGGTATTCTCCTTTTTGGGGCGCCTCAGGCGCCAGGCAATAAACCTAACCCCTCCGAAGGGGGTAAAAGTCTGGGGGAATGGCCCCCTGAGGCACATCCGGCAGAACCGCCCAGAGGTAAGACGGCCTACCGAATGCAACCCAAGAACTGGAGAGAAAAGGCCACACACAAACGCCCTAGAGCGTCCGCGTAGACCTCTGGTATTTATCGATGCGTCCCACCAACGCACGAATATGGCACAAGGTCGTTTTTAAGGTAGGTCCAGTCGCAGGGCCGAAGCCCACACGCGACAGGCAAGGCCAAAAATACCTTCGACCCCGTCGGTATTCCCCTTTTTAGGGCGCCTCAGGCGCCTGGCAATAAATCCAACCTCCCCGAAGAGGGTAAAAGCCTAGGGGGATGGCCCCCTGAGGCCGGAGGAAATCTCCAGTGCCGAGGCCACAGAAAAACGTCTTAGAGCGTCCGCGGGGACCTCTGTTTATTTGTCGCTGCCTCCCATCAGACACGACTTGACACATGGTCAAAAGCCCGAAGGCAAATTAAAGTGGGGATAAAGGGGAGGGGAAGGTCGGGAACGAGCCGAGACTCGAACCCTGCTGGTCTATGCTGCTCATCGACTCACTTGGTGCAATGTGAGTCTGATGAGGCAAGGAGTTTCACGAACCCAAATGTGGGTCCGGGCACGTATGCCGGGTTATGGCTTGAACTAGACACCAAGGTCTAGTGCCATACATAGATTTCGAGAAAGTCCGCGGGGACCTCTGTTATTTATCGTTGCGTCCCACCAACGCACGAATATGGCACAAGGCCATTTTTAAGGTGGGTCCGGTCGCAGGGCCGAAGCCCACACGCGTCCGGCAAGGCCAAAAATACCTTCGGCCCCGTCGGCATTCCCCTTTTTGGAGGGCCTCAGGCAATAAACCCAACCCCCCCGAAAGGGGTAAAAGCCTGGGGGATGGCCCCCTGAGGCCGAAGGAAATCTCCAGTGCCGAGGCACACCCGGCAGAACCGCCCAGAGGTAAGACGGCCTACCGAATGCAACCCAAGAACTGGAGAGGAAAGGCCACACACAAACGCCCTAGAGCGTCCGCGGGGACCTCTGTATTTATCGTTGCGTCCCACCAACGCACGAATATGGCACAAGGCCGTTTTTAAGGTGGGCCCGGTCGCAGGGCCGAAGCCCACACGCGTCCGGCAAGGCCAAAAATACCTTCGGCTCCGTCGGCATTCCCCTTTTTGGGGCGCCTCAGGCGCCAGGCAATAAACCCAACCCCCCGAAGGGGGTATAAGCCTGGGGGGATGGCCCCCTGAGGCCGAAGGAACTCTCCAGTGCTGAGGCACACCCGGCAGAACCGTCCAGAGATAAAACGGCCTACCGAATGCAACCCAACAACTGGAGAGGAAAAAAAGTCCGCGGGGACCTCTGAATTTTCGCTGCCTGAGGTCTTTTTCATATGGAAGAAAGGGAACTCCACTTCTGTTGCGTCACGTAAATAGAAAGTTCTTCTATTATCTACATCCAGTGATGTAGATAATAAGTACTTCTATAGTCCGGTATAGGCTAGCGAAGAGTATTACCTCCATTTCTATAGAATTATTTCTGGCAGAAGTGTTTTGCAAATGTTGATTAATGTTAATTTATCCCTTTCTTTGCTGTAACGGCCAGTTAGAGTCGAAAAAGCGCTTAGTCTTTTCCGGCTGTGCCTGGATGTTATTTTTCTCGGGCAAAGGTGTAATCCGATCTGTTTACGTTTGCAGGCCGATCGCGGCACATTAAGCACTTTCTTTTCATGAAGGTTTTTCTACTGTATTTACTAAATGTGGCACAAAAACGATTGAATGGAGCGCTCAATGTAGTTGTTTATGTCATACTCTTGCCAAATTTCACTATGATTCATAACTCTTCATCAGAGTAGAAAAATTGGATGGTGTGTGTCCACTGACAAACTGCTAACCCTGAAAAAGAAAAAGAATATATATATATATATCGGCTCATTGGTCGAGTAGGTAGAGTGTTCGACAATGGCCTGGGAGACCGGGGTTCAATCCCAGGTTGAGTTATACCAAAATCTCAAAAAATGGTACTTGATGGCTCCTTGCTTAACACTCAGAATTATAAGGTATGGATCAATGGTAAAGTGGAGCAATCCAGGGAAAGGAGTAGCGCCTTCTCCTACACCTCGGTGTAGTAGCTATTAAAATGGGAGCCTTCGGGTTGCCCTCGATTACGGTAGCCAACTTTACTTACTTTACTTTTACATTTTACCAGCCATAACACACGCGCTGAGCCATTGATCCAGCAACGAGTTGCACCCTTCTCCTTAGCAGCGTTCAGCTAAGCACATCAACAGACTAACAATGCCTATTGAAACAGCCTGTAATTCTCAGATACAGCTATTATCAGCTTCACAACTCGTTTCAGATAGATCTATGCACAACTGACAGCCCAAGCGTGCAAACCCAGCAACTTCATAGGTGTCCTACCGACTGCAAGCAAATCCATATATACAGGACACAGCCGTGGCCTCCGCGATATATATTACCAAGGCCTGTTATATGATTAAACTTAACTTGCTGACGTCACTATCAGTAGATATCTGTTTTATATACTACATGGCGTCTTTCAGCGTTGACTCTGTTTCAGAACAAAACATGCCTTCCCCTCGTGTAGTACCTAAGTGCAAAGGGAATTATACGAATGGTCCGAGAATTCATTGTTTTTCATTTCCAAAAAGTAAACATTTATTTCATAAATGGAAACATGCCATTAAAAGGGAGAATTTTACCCCAAGTCCATTTAGCAAAGTGAGTAGTTAAAATTTTAATCACCATTTATTTCAATCAAATCAAAATTTGTTAAAAAATTTGTTTTGCCGTAGCACAAGAAAGCAGTTTTAAAACTTAAACTGAAGCCGAAAAAACTTGTGAAACATTATATTTTCTAAAAAGTACTAGAATCAATTTTTTTATTGATATTTTATTTAAGAAAATTGTGTTGTCTTTTCAATGAAATATGTGGCGATTTAGGAATTAACAGAAAAAACTCCCAACCGGATATTGACTCGTCGGCTGCCAGATACAAAATGTATAAATGCGTCGCCACGCATAAGGCTCCACGCATCCATCCGGTTAAAATCAGAAAAAGAAAAATAATAAAATGTAAAGTAGCCAATGAGAAGCGGTCGCGCCAAAATTAGAAGAATTTTGGAGTGGCGAATTTGGAGCCGGTGAAAAGTTATAAATACTCAGGTTTTCTGTGAACCGACCTCTCTTCTCTCTTCTCGGGTAGTGACGTCGAACCGACAACACCGTTTTTACTATCTGGTGTTTTGGGCACCACGCTGTGCCTTGGGACGTAGCGTTGGTTAGTCCATTCACCAGGTAAATAAAGGAAAGTATGAAAGAAATGTTTTCGTCTTTTATCTGTTTTTATCTTTTCCTTTTTGTATATTTCTTATGGACCTTCTTTGGGCAAGGCATTGCACCGGCCAGGTCAACGTGGGGTAAAGCAAAATAACCAAAAATATGGAGTCAGATAACTTACGGCAACACAGCCTTGCCTTAGCCACTGACCTCTTAAAAACCTTCAAACCCCACAAATATTTTTAAAAATTCTTAGAAAACGATCATAAAAACATTTAACATTTCTATACTTGAAACTTAATGAATCATTTTTAAACATGAAAAAATATTCCTGAATTAAATCTTTTTTCATTCTTGAATGACCAAAAACTACAAAATTTATTCTTTAGTCAATTTTAAAAGAATTTGTTTTATTTTTTAGGTAAAATTATTTGTACCAAAAGTCAAGTCATTATTGCCGAAAATTTAAATTTGAAAATGATGACTTAAACTTTGTTTAAACCTATTATTTCTGAATAAGTTTTGAATTTATTTGAAGCAAAAAGGTTTAAATCACGCCACCACACTTGAATTTTAAAACATAATTTTATAAATATTTAATTTTTAGAAAATATTTAGCACAAAATGAACACGCTAAAACGCAAAAATATTTTCGAAACATTTTTTCCTTTTTTGATAATTTGAAATTTTATCATCGATATAATATCGATGATAAAATTTCAAATTATCACAAAAGGAAAAAATGTAGAAAGAATCCGTAGAAAAAATGTAAAAAAAATCCGTAGAAAAAATTGCAAATAAAAAAAAATTATATTTTAAACTTATGAATAATTTTTTATGGTTAGTTTAGGGTCTTTAATCCTTAAAAAATTAATTAGAAAGTAAATATTAAACGAAAAAAATTTTGCAAAAAAATGATTATTTACAAATTTCATAAATGAAATAGAAACGTTAATCTTTACATTTTTTTCCTTTTTAGATATTAAAATATTTTAAATGCAATGGAATTTCCAAATATCCTAGAATTTTTAAGGTGTATCTTTTTTTGAAAGGTAAAAATATCTTATTTCATCCAGGGGGATTAACAATGGATTCAAAATATTTCAATATATATATATATATATATATATATGCATGTATGTATGTATATATGTATATATATATATACGTATATATATATATATATATATATATATACATATATATATGTGTATATATTTATATATGCATGCACACACATATATATATATACACACACACATAAATATATACACACATATATATATACACACATATATATATACACAATATATATATATATATATATACACACATATATACACACACATATATATATATATAAACACATATATATATACATATATATTCATACACATATGTATACACATATATATAAATATACACACACACACACATATATATATATATATATATATATACATATATTTTTTTTTCATCGTACAACCTGTGAAAGCACGTGCGATACCCTAACCTCATCAGCCGCCAACCAGAGTGATAACACAGTTTCGGTAGCACAAGGCGGTACTGCCACTCTTGGCACTACAAAGCAGCTTTTGTATATATGTGTATATATGTGTATAAATGTATATATTTGTGGGTATATATATATATATATATATATATATATATATATATATATATATATGTGTGTGTGTGTGTGTGCGTGTATATATATATATGTGTGTGTGTGTATATTTGTATATTGTGTATATATGTATATATATATATATGTGTGTGTTTGTGCGTGTGTGTGTCTGTGTGTGTGTATATAAATGTATATATATATGTGTGTGTATATATGTGTATATATATATGTGTATATAGGTGTGTGTATATATATGTATGTGTATATATATATGCATATATATGTATATATAAACACATATATATATATATACATATATATACACATATATATATATATATATATATATACACACACATACATATATATATACACACACACACATATATATACATATATATGTATGTGTGTATATATATATATGTATATGTATGTGTATATATAAATGTATGTATATATATGTATGCATATATATGTATATGTATATATATGTATGTATTTATGTATATCTGTATATATTTATGTATATATATATGTGTATATGTATATATATATATATATATTTATATATATTTATATATATGTATATAAATATATGTATATATATGTGTGTATATATGTATATGCATATATATGTGTATATATATATGTATGTGTATATATACGTATATATATATATATATGTTTATATATATATGTATATATATATATGTATATATATGTATGTATATATATGTACGTATATATATATATATATGTATGTATATATATATATGTATATATACATGTATATATGTGTATATCTATATATGTATATATATGTGTATATATTTTTGTATATATATGTGTGTATATATATGGATATATATATGTATATATATATGTATGTATATATTTATATGTACGTATATATTTATATGTACGTATATGTATATAATATGTATATATATATGTATTTATATATATATGTAAATATAAATGTATATGCATATATATATGTATTTATATATATATGTAAATATAAATGTATATGCATATATATATGTATGTATATATATATGTATATATATATATATAACTCCTGTACCCTCAACTTTAAAAGTGAATGCCCCTTCAGATATAAAAAAGCAATTATTCATAATCTAATATCCCGTGCCAAACTAATCTCCTCCTCCAAAACAATATTTTATAAAGAGGTAGAAAACATAAAACAGGCTCTCATCAACAATGGGTTTCCTAACTATATTGTTGATGAACAAATTAAACGTATGATCAAAAATGTTAACCAACAAAATAAACAGTGTACTACTCCATCCAGCCAACAAACATATATCAAACTTTTTTATCGTAACCAAATGCACTACAATTACAAATCCGATGAAAAATCTTGAAAACATTGATTCACAAAAACATACTCCCCACTGATCCTAATAAAAAAATAAAACTTGTTATATATTATAATAAGTTTAAAACCTCGAATCTAGTCATTAGAAATAATTCCTCTCCCTCGATTGAAGTTTTGCAAAAAACCAACGTTATATATAAATTTAAATGTCCTTTAGGAGATTGTATCTCTGATAATAATAATATATATGTTGGTTTAACCTCAACTACCCTGTCGAGGAGACTTACAATGCACCTTTCAGACACAAGTTCAATAGCTCAGCATTTAAAAAAACGTTCATGCCCAACAACACAACTACGGAAAATTCTCACCGACAACACAACAATATTAGAACATCAAAATGATAAACAAAAACTTCAGATTCTCGAAGCATTACATATCAGAAACCTGCAGCCGACACTTAATAGAATTAATTTTCAAACCAGTGCTAATGTACTTAAATGTCTTTAGCTACTGGCACTAAATATAGAATCACATTCAAAAACAAACGCTAAAACCTTCAACGGCAAAGACGCCCTTACACAGTAGTAATATGCTAAAACAAAAGTGATTTAACTTTAATAGATCCTCCCCTGATGATGGCCCAAAGTCGGGCAGAAAGTACTAGGGATACATGCAACTATGGACAATACATAAATCAATTCCCCCAGAATACGATAAAAGTAATACGGGAAAATATGTAGACATAAAATGTCTATTATTTTTAATGAAATTTGCATATATATATATGTATATGTATATATATATCTATGTATATATATATATCTATGTATATATATATATGTGTCTATATATATATTTATGTATATATATATATATATATATGTACGTATATATATGTATGTACATATATGTATATGTATGTATATGTAAATATATGTGTATATATATGTATGCATATATATATATGTATATATATATGTATGTATATATATATGTATTTATATATATATTTACGTATATATATATGTATATATATATATATGTGTATATATATATATGTATCTATATATACATATATAAATGTATATGTATGTACATATATATATATATATATATATAGCAAGGAAAATGATATTGTAAGAAGTTAAATAAAAAAAGAAAACTTCAAACGTTCAACTGAATTTTGTGACAAAAAGACTTTTATAAATTTGATTTTTAAGAACAGTAACTTGAACTTATTTACTTTGAATTAATTTGATTGAATTCAATTTGTTGCATTTTTTAATATTTTTAATTAATAATTTTTGCTTATTCATTGTTGCTTCTTGTTTCTTCCTAAATTCTAATGATATTATTGTTGGTTGCTTGATTGCTGTATTTGAGTGATTCTGATTTAAAAATTCTTGCTATTAAAACAAACGTGATTGTGATTTGTCATAATCAAATTAAAAATATGAAAATTTAAGCAGTGTTGTGGGGATTTTTATTAGCCCCGAAAAGCCAGGATTAATCTTACGTTTTGTAAAAGAATAAACCGTACTTAAACAGCAGTGTAGAGATGGTGACAGCTGTTGAAGAAAGGAAGACGAACGCCTTTTACGTGCCACAAAATTTATATACAACAACAATAAACAGGGTTTTACACCAAATGGAATAAACAACGAATTAGAAGAGTTCACAAAAGAGTGTTCAAGGAAGAGTTCAAGATGTAAAATATGGTTAGGTATTGTGAAGTTAAAGTAAAGTTTGGTGTAGGTAAGGTAAAGGTTTTGTGAGGGTGTTTGAAGGTAATGTAGGTTGTGAAGGTAAAGTAGGTTTGATAAGGTGTTTGAAGGTAAAGTGAATTGGCAGATAAAATGCCTGCCTGTGTGTCCTGTTCCTTTTAACCCAGCACCTGCGTTCGTCGCTCTTGGCTGTGGTGGAAGGTACCAAATACGTTGCCGTCAAGGGCTGCTACGAAAAGGACCTGTTGCTAACAGTTGTGGGAGTGGAACCAAAAGAGGGAGAAACTCCAGTGGAGCTCCTTTTTATAATGGACGCCACGTGACGCCAAGGGGCTGCTGCTGTTCGGTGAAACAGGATAACCAGTTCCTTACCAAAATTTCTACACATTCCCGCCTGCGGTGAAAGCCATGAGAATGGCGATTTTTATAATTGTTCAAAATAGGTAATCATATTCCTCTGTAGTTCCTGTGATTTGAATTTGATTTTTTTTTTTTTTTCGCATATCTTGCATCTTGACTTCTTTCATTTAAACATTCTGAAAACGCATCCGGACAAGTTTTTTGGGGGTTTAAAACAAAATTGACTCGCTCCTTGGGACAGGAGGAATAACCTGTAATGATAGTCTGGTAATTGTTCTCCGGAGCGCTCTTCATAGCTCCCGCCCGGGCAATTTGTTCCCGGTAGAGGAAATGATGACTGTTACCCGGGGGGGGGCGATGCCTGTAGGAAATTCCCAGGCAATTCCATTCATGCATTTTATTGTCTTCATATCCATGAACTGGATTATATCGATTCCTATGAGTCCATGTATGCGTACCTGATCCCAGCCATTATCGGTGAAGGCTAATTTATACTTGAGATTATTTAAGTTTTTCTTTACCTCGCCGAAATGATCAATTTTCAGGTTTATGTCGAAGTCTTCGTCCACCAGGACTGGTTGGTGGAAGGTTCGATCCTTATCCACATGAATACCCAGTACAACCTCCTCTAATCTCTTCTTCCTCGTGTCCAAGAAGGTGCTTACTTCATAATCCCCTGAGGTGAAGGAATGCTTTTTGCATTTTAATTTTTCCGCTACCCCCTTGGAAAAGTATGACCTCTGGCTGCCGGTATCAAGCAAACAGTTGACGTTGTGTTTCTGTCTGCCCTTGGACACTGAAAGGGATACCATAGGTAGGATGAAGGGTTGGTTAAGGGTGCGAGAGCTGTTGCACACAATGCTGAATTCTTTTTCTCTTCCACCTTGTCACAAAGTGGGGTTACATGACTCCTCGAGTTACATAGCGAACATTTAAAGGGTAATCTGTTCCGCTTCCCTAGGCAGTCCTTCGTTTTATGCCTGGTGCTAGTACACAGTGTGCATAAGTTTAATTCTCTACACCTAGCTTGTCTAGTCTGGGCACTAGCGTATGTCGAGCAGCGACTCATAGGGTGACCCTCTTTTTTGCAAAGTTTGCAGCAACTGGGAATGCTGTCCGCCCACGTGGTGAAATTTTCCAGTGCAGAGACGTTTTTACTCTCTGCCTCGGGATTATTTTATTTTATTTATTTATTTATTTATTTTGCTTGGATAGGCATTATTCCTTTCGGGGTTAAAATTATTTTTCCTGCTGGTTTTTATAAGGGTTTAGATAGTCTCATTATAGTTGTCGAATATATCCTTTATAGTTGGATAATTAGTGCCAACCTTATGCACCAACTCTCTTTGGAGAATGGACGGTAATTTGGCGAATATTATGTGGCTAATAATTCTAAATCCTGGTGTTTCTTCCTAAAAAAAATCCAGGTTATATGAAGTTCTTAGCTTGTGTCTCAGACAAAAATTGTTTCACGTTGATGAAATTCGCGTCGTATTTGGGAGAAGCCTCCAACAATTGTTTTAATATCTCGTCCACAATTAGAGGTATATCCAGAAATTCTTCTGTTAATAATTTTATGGCGAATTCATAATCAGCCTCCTCTAAAGTCAAATGAGAAATTAGTTGAGCCGCATAACCAGTCAAATAGCTCTTTAAAAGAGACAATTTGGCCTTATCCGAATTCACTGAAGAGACACAGTTGTAGAACTGTGCCAGGAAATTTTTAAATTCAAACTTGTTAGACGTTCTTCCACTGAATTTCGGACATTGTAGTCGCGGTGGCGGAATGTAACTGTTTAAAATTGACGAGTCTCCTTCTTTATCCGCATTTTTACTGCGGCTACTATGCGGGAGGTTGGTATGTGTGAGCGAATACTCGCCCTCGTCGAGTTTACGGTTGACTTCAAGTTGGTAACTTGACTGCGTTTCTTCATCTTCTAAGTAGCCACTTCTTGTTAAATCTATGCCCGCCTTTACACAGGCGTCATAAATTTGGGAGTTAAGAGTTTCAATCTCCTTCGACCAAGCTGTAATTCTTTCTTTTTCTACTTGGAATAGAGATTTTGTTAAATTTTCTTCGGTCTGTAGGTAGTTAAAAACCCGATGTATCTTTCTTTTAAGGAGGTCCCTAGAGGCCAGCAGAGTGTTTACACCTTTAAGGTTTTTAAATTGAGCCATTCTTCAATTCTGAAGAAGATAATTTCTCTTCCTTTTTTTTTTTTTTTTTTTTTTGGTATTTAATTCCTTACTTCAAACCAGTCGACCAACTCCTGCAATTTGCGTTTTTATTTGCAAGAATTGTAATACACGTTTTATCTGCAAGTATATGGTTTTTTTTATAAAGCCCCGAAAAACCCGGTTTATTCCTACGTTTTGTAAAAGAATAAACCGTACTTAAACAGCAGTAGAGAGGTGGTGACAGCTTTTGAAGAAAGGAAGACGAACGCCTTTTATGTGCAACAAAATTTATATACAACAACAACAATAAACAGAGTTTTACACCAAATGGAATAAACAACGAATTGAAAAAGTTCACAAAAAGATTTCAAGGTATCCGATAGGTGATAGGGTTTTGTAATGTTCGTAAGGTTTAGTTGTAAGGTTGTTATCAGATATAGTTATAAGGTAAAGGTGTAAGATAAAGTAAGGTTAGGTTGTAAGGTTTTGTGAAGGTTGTAAGGTTTTGTGAAGGTTTGGTAGGTTTGGTAAAGGTAAGGTGTTTGAAGGTAAAATGAGTTTGGTAGGTAAGGTAAGTGAGTTTGCAGATAAAATGCCTGCTGAAACTTAACTGTGTGTGTCCTGTTTCTTTTAACTCAGCACCTGCGTTCGTCGCTTTTGGGTCCTGGCTGTGGTGGAAGGTACCAAATACGTTGCCGTCAAGGGCTGCTACGAAAAGGACCTGTTGCTAACAGTTGTGGGAGTGGAACCAAAAGAGGGAGAAACTCCAGTGGAGCTCCTTTTTATAATGGACGCCACGTGACGCCAAGGGGCTGCTGCTGTTCGGTGAAACAGGATAACCAGTTCCTTGCCAAAATTTCTACAGTGTTTGTTAAATTGTTTTTTAAAATTTAGACGAATAAACGAAAAATTTTGTCTTTAAAACTGTGTTTATTTACAAACACGACCGACAGTCAGTGATGTTTATGTTTATATTTTCTTATTAATTATTGTTTTTCTTAATTTTAATTAAAATTGATAAAAACCAGTATAAATCACAACATGTCTCTTTCTTTTCTTTCTTGTTACATTTTTAAAAGTTTTAAAATCTTTATTAAAAAGAACGACTTTATGATTATAATTCAACGTTGTCATAAAGCGAAAGATTCATGGATCCACTGACGTGACGTCACATTTGATCGAGCAGGCCTGGGTATTAGCGACAGCCACGACACAGCCATGTCCTCACTTCCTACAAGCAGCGTAAGAGACCTTATGTCGTTATCCAGCAAACCAGAGCTATATATCGACCTCTCGGTTGTTATCTCGTTTACCTCCAATCGGCAGGCCCTTGAAAAAAATGCTAGTCCACGCCAGCTATGAAGCAAGAAGGAAACTAGCCATATCTTCAACTAGCCATATCTTCAACTAGCCATATCTAACAGCAACTATTTTCAGTCTACGCTACACATGCTAAACCGAAGCCCTAAGCGCCAAACTTATCCTTTCTTTAACTACTGTCCATCTAGACAATAAGTACAACCACAACATAAACAGAACCATTAGTCGAATGGGTCTTATTTATTACATTCATGAATATACCTTCTTCTTTTTAATTCTATTGTTTGTCACTCATTTTTTTACTCCTTATCATCCTCTCTTTTTCTCCTCCCTGCATTGTCGCGCACATATAACATTACTAGTCATTTACAAAGCTTAGTTCTGTACAAAACCAGAATAACAGTATAAAATTGCATGAAGAGATACAAGAATAAAGTGTAAACGTAGAATATTAATGAAGAGAGATGAAGTGAGGTAGTTAGCCATTTTTGAGCTTGCAAAGTTCCGGAGAAGTAAATTCTCTCGGAGTTAGAACCATGGCTAATTTTGAAAAAGTGACCAGTGAAGACAATTTGACCTGACCTTGGAAGTGAAAAGGACTAAACATTGTTCTTACTTATTCCTCATCCCACTCAATAGTTTCTTGGTACTCTTTTATTTATGATTGAACACTTGGCAGTGAGCGTTGGTAAGGAATATAGTTAGGTGAAGGACAACATAAAAAGTATACGAGAAAAATGTACGTTGGAAAAATGATTGCTTTCAATGAGTGAAAAATGAAAAACAAAACAGGTAGAAGTTGACAAGAGTGAAACAAAGAATTAAAATCTTGTGTTGTAGGCCCCATCTATAAATAGTATAAATAGTACCTCCTACTGTTATTCCTTAAAGAAAGCTTTGGCATTAAATAACCCACGATGGTTGATATGCTTTTAAACAAAGAAACCAATCAACTAATATGTTGTAGGGGCTTCGTTTGCAAAATACAAATAAACTAAAATAAACATTGACTATATCAATTTCTGGAATTTGGCTTTTTATGGCTGATCATAAGGCGACAAAGGGATTTCAAGAAATACTTGTTGACCTATTGAACGAAATAGTTTCCTTCTCAATTATCCATCTTAAGTATTATTCATAAATTACAAAATTTATTGGCGACTGTTTAGGTTAATACATTCTCTTCGAAGATTTAAGTATAAAACAAATATACACAGCCCTTTTCTTTTAAGACTCATATTTGCTATATAATGGATAGAAAAAAATACTTATTTGAGATTTCGAACAGACTCACATATTTGCCATTTTCTTGTATATTTTTTCGTAATTTAGATAATATGGACAAAATATCTTGGTAAATAAATACAAAATATTACAAAAACAAAAACCTATTTTCATTTCTTTCAATCTTTAAGAAATGCAATTCATGCTAATCAAATAATTACTTTAAAAAATATTACTAGATAAATTAAGATATTACCTATTTTATATTTATTTTTATCATTTATTTTTGGTTCAGGCTCAATCCAGATTTTTGTTATTATACCCAGAAATCAAAGCTTAGTCTTTATTTCCGTGATAGTTTTAGGTACCACAGGAGAAAGTTATATAATAACATTTGTTTCGTTAATTTCATTTACGAAAAAAATATTTATACACAAGATATTCGCGGTATTAGTTATAAAACCAATGCACTAGGAAAATATTTTTAAATGAAGTGTTTATTTCTTCTAAAAAATCACGAATTTTTCCTTTTAATTTACTATTGCCGTGTCCGTTTCCTGTAAATGCATTGCTAATTTTATAATATTTTATATTTATATTTTATAAGATTTTCGTATGATTTTATGATTGAAATATACCGAAAGAAACTTTCTATTTTCTTATATTTTCCCCACTGTACTACGTATTTATGGTTATTACAGCTCACCGTATTTTTCTTGGTTAAACGAATATAAATAAACTATTAGTTATGTAAAATAGCCAACATATTAAAAATATTGAAATCAATCACTAAAAATCATTGTCACAAATCGTCTTTTTAAAAAGTTAAATGTAAAACGACGGGTTAAAAAATCTACTAGATATGTTGCCAAACCCCAAACTAAGGGTGGCTCTTTATTTTGAAAAAATCTATAAAAAAAGAGAAATAATCATGCTAGTTTTCATACAATGGCCTATTATCAAGTAAATCTAGTGCATGTATTCACAGACAGGTTTCTTCAATTGTAGTTAGATTGTAACAAGAGGCTTAAATTCTTTTACTGAAAGGGGTGCAAGAAGGTTTGCTATTTTTTGGAGTTGTAGTGTGTAGTGGTTGTTGTTGGGTTCTAATGTGATGATATCCTAAATTGTACGTAGACAAATTTTTTTATAGAATTGTAATTAGCCCGAGAAACAGAGATGACTGACGAGGAGTATCTCATAAGTAATTTTCTATTCATTTTTTTTTTCTGTACGTACAAGTGAAACCTTTTTGTGGACAAAGAGTATGCAGTAATTATTCAAATGATTGTTAATTTCAAACACTTCATAATCTGTATCAAAAACCCACTCTGTGTTATTAATTCCTGTGTCTGCTTTAGGATTTCTCCTAATGATTGCCAATAACAAAGCCTAGTATGGCTAAGAAACAGTCAGTCTCACTCCTCTTTAAGGGACGTTTTCATTCTTGGTGAATTCTGCGCTGCATTGAACATGACATTACAAAATATTACACAGCACACAACATCTTAAGGTTGATTATACACAGGCATGTTTAATAATCTCCACAACCAACTCTTCTCAAATATTTCTCTCACAAACTTTCGTATCTCTTTGAAACTTTACTCACATGAAAATGCCAAAAGGTCTGTTCAACTGTCTTTTGTGGGGGATGACTTGGCAGACAAAAGAAAATTCACAATAACGATAATTTGAAACAGATAAATTTTATATAACAAAACAATCTAGGAAAACCTAATACAACATAGCAAATGTTTGAATTTGTTGTCTATTTGTGTGTGTGGGTGTGTCTAATACAAACATTATGCGAATGTAAGTGTGAGTTTTTCAAACATATCTATGTGTACGTGTGTTCGTTATTAAGACAAAAAGAGTAAAAAGGTGGAAAAGTCTTGTTTAACATCTATGTATATGTACATGTATGTACGCGTGTGAACTAAAAAGTACATAGCAGCGAAGTATGTGTCTGCCCACTGGCTGAATGTTTGTTTCTATATGTGTGAAGCAATGTCGAAGTCAATGAAAAATAAAGTAGTTTGAATGATTTCATTAGGACTAGCGTGTTTTCTAAAGCTGTAAGTTCTCCGATGTTTTGACTGTGTGCCTGAAACTGCCGGGTTGTCTGGAGCTGTGGGTCGCTTGCAGGGGAGAGCAGAGAGAGAGCTTTCGAAAGATGTAGAATATAGAGGTACCCTAACCATGCGACCGGCTCCAAACGCTTGATTTATTTTGGTGCAGAACAAATTTAAGACTCGCGGACGTACTTGAAAGCACCGGCACCTGATTATTCAGTCCTATCAGATTCCCGAAACTATTTTATTGACGGCTTACTATTCTTTTTCAGGGAGAAGAGAGCCTTGCATCCTATTTTTCCTGAATTTTCTGCTCCTTATGCTTTTTGCTGACTATTTAAAAACATAGGAGTGTGAATCCTATATTTTCTGTATCTCATTTCTTTCATATTCTCTTTTCTATTAAGTTTTATTAAAGTTGTGTTGTTGTACGTAACTGTTCTTATATTCTTAAGAGTATCGTAGACCATCGGCTACCTATATCGTGAATCATTTTTGGAAAAAACACAACGTCATCTATATCGTCAACGAACGTAATTTTTCACCGTAACCGAAAGCGAACCTTGGTATCGACTAAGATAACATCGCTAAGAGAGTGGAATCTTCCTTTACCAACTCAGACTATTTTCGACACAAATTCATACTACAGTTCGTCGCGAAAGTATTTTCTGACTGCTGAGCATAGCGGGTAGTATTTGGAAGCTTCTCTGAATGGTATGATGATTTATTTTATTATTAAACATCATTAAAGAGAAGATTCCTGTCCGAAAATTGGACACGTGTGAACCCAGCAAATACACGACTTTTTTCTGCTATAAAACTAACAGTCGCTGACGGCTAAAAGTCAGTTGACGGCCTTCGGCGAAAGGAATTCGTTGCCTTTCACTGATCCCTTCACCCCGACCAGACGCCACGGCAGTCTTTCCGAATCAATGAGCCCTTTTTGCTGATACCAGCACACAAACGATCAGACGCCTCTACCCGGCCATAGCACTAGATACATAGGTCTAGCCTGCTCACCAGCCAGCAGCAGTCCAGCCTTTACTCCAACTTCCCTTTTCCCAGTCTTAGTCATCTTTTCCTAGTCTGTGTCTTTGTGGGTTCGACGTATTTATCGGTTCCGCAACAAAAGAAAGCAATATTTTTCCAACTAATATTCTTTTGATATCGAACCCTATTTATATTCAAAACCATCGAGAAAATATACATCTTTAGTGGGATACGTCTACATTTCTCATACAGCAACATAAATTTCAGTACAACAAACAACACGTTGATATGACATTTTCTTACGAGACTCCTTAAAAACAGTTAACAGATTAAGCAAAAGCGTTTGGAATTAATCTTTTGGACAATTCTTGCATACATTTTGTCCCCAGAACACTTCATTTTTACCCTCACAAGAAAAAATAAATTAAAAACTTCCGAGATACTATTTGTCCGTCATCTTATATAAAACACACACGTGTGTATACAAGTATCAAAGAATGAGAACTTTTAAATGCTTCGCAAGATCTGACTTAACCAATCATTACAGCTTGTAGCAATCGTTTTCACTCTTGGAAAATCGAAGTCTAATAACGAAAACAGAATTGACAAGCAGATACGCTCGTATCGAGTAGCTATATTGACAAAATACCATGGATATTTCCCGTCCTATTAGAATCCGATGGGAAACATTTTTAGACAGCTGTTTAGAATCATTTTAGCTATTAATTTTCTCATAGTCCCTAGTTACTAATATCGAGAATCTCGGATTAAAAAAGCGCAGCACCAGTGGACAGAGCTGGAGCGAATCGTGGCATCGCCACGTCACCATTGCCCATTTCGTCAGCGAATGGAATTTTCTGTCACAAATTCAGAGGCTATTTTCGAGACAATTAATTCTGCGAGTCATCTCTGAAGTTTGTTCTGTCTTGATTATGGCAAGTAATATTTGCAGACTTCTCTTAGCTATGTAATGATCTCTTTCATAACCACACAAAAATTAAGGAGAAACGTCTTGCTCAAAAATCTGACGAACAATAACCTGGCGGCGTAGTAGCATATCTTCGTTATAAAATCAGCAGCCACTGACGGCATCGACCGTCGGTGGCTAGACATCAGTCCGGAGCAAAAGACTTGAGCCTTTCAATGGCACGAAGCACTAAAGACTCGATGCCTTTCTTCTGTCACTAGCGGCCAACGCAGAGGTCTAGCCAACCAGTGAAGTTAGCTTCACTTCAACTGTTCTTTTGAGGATAAAACTTAGTTCTTTTATGGATTACCTCTGGTCTGTTTTCATTTACAGCCCTTATCAGGGTTGTAAGGCTCACCAGCACCATGTGGACACAGTGAAGCAGCTACACCGACATCTGGACATCAGCACGCCGACTTTTCCACATAAACCGCAACACCGATTTCTGCACATCAGCATCACCGACTTCTCAGTTGAATCAGCTACGCTGACCCCTGAAATAGAACAACTACGCCAGGCAACATTAGACATATAACCTAACCTTTTAGCTACAACCTCAGTTCACGAGCTGACATAACTCGAACCAACAAACACTTTTTTCGTTTGTATTATTCGCTAAATAAAAGTTGGCATTTAAAATTCATCCTCATCTTTGACATCTTTACCTAGTTTATGCTACATCACTCAAGTTTGCGGTCTCGACGTATTTATCGGTCTCACAACAAGTAGTGACCTCGACGTGAGGTGACATGACTAGACTAGATGGAAATTACCAAAAGTGACTCAATAACCAGCAACACTGACAGCTTATCCGGCCTTCAATAGCGTAAAATAAAGAATTGATTCTTTCAACTTGTGGCGATTTTCTCTGTGCGAAAAATCACGCCTCAGACCACAAAATTCACTACCCTGGCTTCAGCATTACTCCCCTGTATTGTCGATAAAGTGGGCAACATCCTGAAATCTGTCGCAGAGCACGAGCTTTATTCTCACCTCAAAGAGGCTATACTTAAATGCACCGGACAATACGACCAATATCCATATCACGTCGTAGCACCAACGAGATCAGCGTGACAGCCTGTCATAGTCCAGAGTGTCTGTGCATCTTGAACCAGTATACGGATTTATTTTAACCTATTAAGAATACTGGTTCGAACTGTTATGAATTTGAACCCTGGGGATAGACAAATTCATATTTTCCTCATAAATATAGACTCTCTCTCTCTCTCTGTTTCCCTCGCAAACCAGCAGAAGTAGACGAGAAGTCTGAAGAGTTGAATTCGGTTCATGGGTGCGGAAGTCCTGTATCTCCCATAAGAAGTTTTGAACTTCCAGTAGCCAGCCAGACTAGGCCTGTGAGCTAACAGCAAACTGACCCTAACAAGTCTATAGTCAGTCTGCCCTAACAAGTGGAACGTGGGACAAGAAACTAATTCTGTGTCAGCTCTTCTGACACTCTGTCTAGGTAAGATTTAGTACGTAGAGAAGGCGACCTATTTAGCCATGTCCTAATCTCCCTCCCTGGGTGATCCAAACGAAACCTGTCGACCAAGTCGTGCTGGGCTATCAAGTCGATCAGGCTGCTTTCACACCTATCCGACCTGCTTGCAATCCACCCGACTCTCTCTATCTTGAGGTCAAGGATTGCATTCCAATCGCCCACTAAAACTAGCCGTTTCGGATCGCCAAAGAATGGTGCCAACCGTCTAAAGAAGGAGCATCTCTTGCAAACGATATTGGGTGCATAAACCGCAACCACTCGTTAAATGGCATCAGCAACAAACAGCTAGCCCCCGTCATCTGCAAAGACAAGATTGACAATCGCATTAAGGCTGTATCCGACACGCCAAGGGACCACAGCGCTACATCGGCTGCCGAATGCTGAAAAGACCGCAAAGTCTGCTTCCAGAACTCGACAGTCGTCTGTGAAAATGAAGCTAGTCTCCTGTACCGCAGCAACATTCACGCAGAGGTTCGAGAGTTCACTAAGCAAGTGCATACACTTGGGTCCCTTCACATTCAAACTGGCAAGGTTTAGAGTCATTCTGACCCACTTACTATGCTTTCGCACACATCCACACAGTTGAAATCCAAATGAGCCAGTCACTTGGTGCTTTCCCTCACAGACCTAAAAGCTTTCGTTTGGAGCCGGTCACATAATCAGGATATCTATTTATTGACGTTTTCGACGGCCACAGACACCCATGGTCAGCACACTTGGCTGCTGTGTTTGTATGGACACTGTTCGATCTGGTCGTTTTGGCCACATCCGTCAAGGCCGCCAGACATGCGTGCTGGGGATGCCTAGCATTCGTGTCGGGTGGCTGAGACTGATACTCTCTTCGTTACTAGAGACCGTACCCGCAGGCTTTTACCTGCTTCGACAGGGTTAGTACATTTCCTGCGGCCTCTTTTTAAGGGAATGCCGACGGCACTTTGGTATTTTTATACCTGCTGCGCATTTGAGCTTCAGCTCGTGCTTGGCTCCCACTAAAAATAGATCTTGTGCCACACTGTCTTGGTGGGGAGACAGACAAATAACCAACGGACATGCGAACTCGACGAAAGTTCGACACACACACTGACATGGACATATGAACACTTAACCAAATTTCCATCTTGTTACCATGACAACACACCAGTCAACGCACACACACACACACACACACTCACACTTACACACATCGTTCTATTAAAATAGATCCACCAACCCTGCACACGAACACATTGTCAGCAGCCAAATATACACTCAGCTAATATGTGTTTCGCACACACATACACACTTACTGAGTGATACTACTTAACAACAATAATGTTTACGAACTTTTGAACTTTTGGTCTCGCGACATAAAAAAGCAAAATACTCTGTAAATTACAAATCTTCATGTGTCTATAAATGTATAATTATTTCAATCTAGTTTTCCTCTCATCAACAAAAAAAGTCATTTCTTCGTGTTTTTTCATAAATTTGTTATATTTGTGGGCAAAACTGTCGGGTTTTATTTTTTCTTTTTTAATCCGAGTAAACTGGCCCACAGTCTTTGAGTACAATTCAGGGATATATGAGGAAAAACTTTACTGTCCATACCTAAAATTGACGAAAAAGTAAAAATTTGTACTGTTAAATTAAGTGAACGCAGCGATGTAATTTACAAGATAAAACAATCTTCATAGCCAGCAGTAGTTGTGAAGTGGAATAGTAGGACAAATTATGGTCTGGACTGCTTTGCACAACCACCAACAATTCAGACCCCTCCAAATTTAGAACTGGAGGAGTTTATGAGGTGTCTATCTTGACCTTAAGAGTAGGGATTAGGGAAGGCATTTTACTATTTATTGGTAGTATAGCAAAGCAAATTGTCTGATGAAGAGGGGAGAGATAAACATTGGAAGAGGCGACGCATTTAAAAATATGTCATCAAAAGCAGCAAGCTGACTTTTCACTGACCTTTAACTCTGCTTTACTATCTTCGACGTCTCCTCATACTTCTGTATAAAATAAGGAAGTCGAACCTCGTGTTTTTTAAAACTATATTCCCTAATGCGTGTTTTCTCTTTCAACTTTACCCTTTGCAGCTGACACTCATTTTACCAGATTTATCTGTAAATAAAGAACAGCGCATTAAACTATGATAACTATTCAGTTAATTTTATTCTTTAAGATTATTTTTGTTTTATTTTGAAGAAAAGGGCTGTGCTTTTTCCCTAAAATGATATATATTAAAGAAAAAAATACGATTAGAGTATAAAACGATTAAAAATATAAAAATGAAGTTACAAAAATCTTATCGAAAAGAATAAATAAAAATAAACTCTGATATGTACAAATTTTTTAAACGCAAGAAAAAAAAAGAGATTAAGAGATTAAGACATTCATCTTCAAATCCTATTTTCACACAAATGCGTTTCTTTTTTTTAAATAAAAAACATTCGTTCTCAAAATAAATGCTGGAAAAAGATTTCCTTCACTAATTTTTGTATTTCTCCCTACCTCCCCCCTCTCTCTCCCTCTCTCTCTCCCTCTCTCTCTCTCACACACACCACATCACATCACATCACAGTAAACATAACATTAAAAAAAATTTACAATCGAATTCTTGCTGTCTCAAGTTGTTATGTTTAAAATGAGTCCGTATCCGCGATGGGAAGGAAAACGACATGCCAAAATCAAAATAAAACATGAATCACTTGTATTCACACGTTGAAAATGTTGAACACCACCATGAACTCCAGCCATACTAGCCGTATTATCAAATCCTATCCATCTACATTTTTTAAAATAAAGTTTCTTTTTCTCCAGTCAATCAAAAATCATCTTGATATCATAATTTTATATTTAGCGTATGGTAGCAAGGAAAAGACAAACACGGGTTGAAAGTTTTAAACAATTATATTAACAAAAAGGAAAAACAAGGCGATAAAGCGAAGAATCAACAGTACAAATTTGTAGCGTACAATATCAAGTGAAAGAGTGAACGTGGTGTGTGTGTGAAACCAGAGTTTATTGACGGTCATGTATGTTATAAGTTAAGAAACTCACTTGGTAGGTATGGTGGTATAAGGGTGGTAAGGGTATCAGATGATCTTGGTTGTAGTAACAGTCGTGGATGGGGTGGCATGTAGCTAAGTCAGTAGTTGTTCACAGCAGGTGGTGTATCAAAAAATCCGTCAGAGTTCAGATGAGTTTTTTTTATGGCCGTAGTGTGTTCCCCCCTTCCACCCTCGTGGTCAGTCTGACGTCTTTGAAGATTTTCGCTACTTAAATAGCTACCCCTAGGATCAAGTCGGTTCTGGGAAATTTTTTAGGGAGAAGGGCATTTTGTTAATGTGAATTAATTTCTTGCATTCTCGCCCGGAAGCCCTGCGCGGAGCCTCTTGCGCAAAGGCACGTTTTATTCATTGTTTCGGCAGCAGCCGTCAGGCTAACATTCGGTCAAATGCTACCCTTCTCCAGCCACGTGTATGTTTTTTAAATGAAATCGTAAATCGGGAGAGATCTGAATCCTGCTATATAACAATAAGATGTCTTCCCATGCTCAGCGATAAAACCAAGAAATGATTCCAGCGCATCCACTTCTTTGTTTTCAACAACGAAATATCGACAAATTAAACTCATCTGATCAGTATGAGAAATGTCTGGTGTGCTGTCTAGTATGATCACAAAATAATTGACTTTTTGAATTCGATCCAACATATTTTCCTTCACGTGGTTTCTCATGATATGAATGAATTCATTTTGGATTTTTGGTAACAAGTACCGCCGGTTATCATATACTTGAAAGATTCAAGTAATGCTTTCTAAGAACAGGATTATACTTGCTCATAAGTTCAACAAGTTCTATCAAGTTACCTTTATTGGAACTATACACATGTCGATGACCTCTGAAAAGCAGGTTCTATTTCGTACGTTAAGTAACCGTGTTAAAACCTGTCTCCAAATATGTCTTTCTTTCATAGTTTGTTCTTGTAATTTACTGCCAAAGATTTTACCTTTATTAAGGGTCATTTCCATAATCATCCATTGTTTGAAAGTTCTTTCGTTTTCAGTCGAATTTTCATGTTCAGGAATTTTTTGATTAAGCTTCCAGAACATTTGAAATTCCGGATTTCTTGCTAGACTTGATTTGCGTGGCTTTGTCTTATGGAAGAGGTGACATCAGAAATAATAAAGAGATTTGTTCGAGTACCTCAAACATGATCTCAAAATAGTCTCTGTATTCTCTATGTTTTGCAAAACCAGTGTTGTAGTATTACCCTCGGATTATTTTTCCCTGGTCTTACAAGTCAGAGCAAATGGTTCGTCTTTGTTTTGAAACTTTTTAGGTCCCAATGATACAAGATCAACAAGCAATTGCTCTGAGCAAGTTCATAGCCAAAATGTGATATCTTCGTACACAGCAATGTCTGTGTTTGCCTATTCTATTTCTTTATTTCCAGTAACTTCATCAGTTCCTTCTTCATATTCATACCTTTCCTTACCGCATGCATTAGAGCTCAATTCCTTTGGCACATCATCATTGTCACCTTCAATTTCTTTAATAACCTGCGGGAAATTCCATTTCAACTTTATTTCTATATTTTCTCCATGTTCTCCCCTCCTAGTTCTAATGTACATTCAGCATCCTCGTCTTTGTATTTTCCTTTAGCTACTCATTCACTTCTGTTGGAAAACGTGTAAGGATACAGCACATTTTCTTTCAACTTGTGGTTAGCTGCATCACTCAGTTTTTGCTGTTTACTCATTCTAATCGATGAAAAGATAGAAAAATTAACAAATAGGAAAAGAGCATACTCAATGGTATTGGGAATTTTCATTTATTGTAGAAAGATACAGTTTGGCACAAGGCTGAAAGTGAGGTTGTAAAAAAAGGTTAATAATTTCTTAACTATCCTAAACTTAGCTTGATACATTCGTGACCCATTCGCATCTTATAAGTGTAGCTTAAAAATAGAAGTAAATTATTACAGTGTAGCGAATGGGTTTGGTAATCGGAATTTTATTTCGATATCTCTCAACTTGAAATCCCTTTATATTAAATGGAGTCAGATATCGTCGCCGTCAACAATCCTCCTAATACAATAAAGTCAATATTTATTCAAAAAGAAACAAATTAGAGTATAAGAATCATGAGGCCTTTGTCAGATATGCAAAACAATAAAATAACCCCACGAACAAGCAACAATAAAAGAATTTGTATATATATATATATGTCGCGACCCGTTCACACACGTAAATAGATCGGATTACTTACACCCCTAGAAACACGACACCCGGCTACGGCAGGAAATGATGAAATCCGACATGACCCTGACCCGCCGTTACAGCTAAAAAAGGGAATAAAATTCCTTTAACATCATTTACAGAACCCCTTCATCAAAAGTAACTCTATTAAAATAGAGTGGATTATCTTCTGAAGCCTATCCTAGGCTAAAGAAGGACTTTATTTCCACGTCCATTTTTAATGGATGAACTTTATTTCTACGCAGCCCAGCAGAGTGACATACTCTTCCCTTTATATAAACAAACACCGGGGTCAAAAATTTTAGAGTTTGTTATACGACGCTCTTAGGAGCTCGCTCTCAGAGCGAGGCTCCCAAGGCTGAATCCTACGTCTCGTGGTCGTATTCACCTTACTTCCAAGGCTGAATCCTACGTCTCGTGGTCGTATTCACCTTACTTCCAAGGCTGAATCCTACATCTCGTGATCGCATTCGCCTTATATCCCCTAGATATACCAAAAGGTCCTTTTAAGGACCATGAGAGGTTGGAGTATCTCTGACGGTCCTTACCGACTCGTCGAAGTAGACGGCTGCGGTAAGGCACGAGTTATGCCTTAGCATTCGGTTCCCTGTCTGCGCAGTGTTAAGATACCACCAATCTTAGCCGCGGCCTCCCGGCCTGTTTGCTCGATAGTGCACAGCTTTGGCATGGCAAAGCCTTAGCCTCACCTTCCGATACGTCCGCACCGCTTTGACGCGGCATAGCCTTAGCCTCACCTTCCGATACGTCCGCACAGCTTTGGCACGGCAAAGCCTTGGCCTCACTTCCGATACGTCCGCACGGCTAGGGCACGGCAAACCCCTAGCCTCACTGATTCGCTCGCCCGACTTCACATATGCTAAGGCATGGCAAACCTTAGCCACCATTACCCTATCCGTTTATTTGGTCCGCAGTTCTAAGACACGTTTAAGTTTTAGTCACCACACTCGCTCGACTCTACGTGACCAAGCTACCAATACCAACTTCGACCACGACATGCTCCAGCAATGCAGCATCCAGTCCACGTACGACTCGCTGTGCGGACTGCTGACCACAACGACGACATGTTCTTGCATTGCAGCATCTTGTCCACGTACAACTCGCTGTACAGATTAGCAACCACATCGACACTCCAATGTACTTCAAAAACCGGGACATCGATCTACCAACTTCGACCAACACCAGCTACTCGTATCGATCATCTAGCCGCCTCTCTACGACTACGACCAACATCAGCTACTCGCTTCGAACATCTAGCAGCCATTCTACGACTTCGACCAACACCAGCTACTCGCTTCGATCATGTAGCTGCCGCTCTACGACTTCGACCAACACCAGCTACTCGCTTCGATCATGTAGCTGCCGCTCTACGACTCCGACCAACATCAGCTACTCGCTTCGAACGTCTAGCTGCCTCTCTACGACTTCAATCATACTAGCTACGGACATCAACTATCTAGCTGGCGACACCAACAACTATCCAGGAACTTACATACGTTCTTGTAAACTCGACGAATAAATTGTCGTATTTGTTATAATGTTATCTCGCCTTTGTTTCCTTCATTGTTCTTTTAGCTGTCATTACTCTCACGCTTATCTTAAATCATTCGCGGGGCCGACGCGCTTATCGGTTCCGCAACATATATATATATATATATATATATATATGTTTTATGTAAAAAAAGGAATTGTAAATAGCTATTTTAGATTGAAAAGTTTACAGGTGTGAATTATTTTGTTTTTGTTTTTGTTTTTTTTAGTTTTTAAAATGAGTTTGTTTTAGGAATGTTTGTCTTGTACTCACAAAATCCTTCAATGGTTTATAACCCTGTGCATTTATATATTAGATCGTGAAGGGAAATTTTCCATTCAAAGTTTTTGTCTTTTACTCTTTTTTTTTTTTTTTTTTTGACGTTTACATGTCGAAAGTCGAGACACAACTGACTTTGCGAAAGTCAGAGAAAATCAAAGATACAAGGACCAACGACTGAGGGTCATAAATCAAGATTTCTTTCAGACAATTGTCTTCTTCTTTTCTTTTTTTTTAAGCTAAGTATCTTTTATCTGATAGGCATCAAATGTGTTTTTTCTTTCCTATGGTGCTAATTGCCTAGCATTTTTATTGCGGTGGCAGAATGTGACTGATAATTTATTTGTTGTCAACAGCTCTTTAATTAATTTGTCGTTGTCGTCCTGTCTACGATATCCGCTTCTGGAAAAACCCTGAGTTACCTGTGACGTCAGACAATAAAACGTCGTACGTACGTCATGAGTGAACTTCTGTTATGAACACATGGACTATTTTTCGAAAGGAGTTAATTCTACCAGTTTTCGGGGACAAAATTATTTCCACATGATAAAATATATTATATTTAAAAGTTAGTTTTCAAAGTATAATGAAGTATCTCATTATTACTTATGTTTAATAAGGGAACTTCCTGTATACAGAGACACTTCACTCGACCAGCGGCCAACGCTATACAAACAACGCAGGCAGAGCCAATAAACAACTCGACAGCCTGGCTTCGGCTCGGCGCTGTGTTCAAAGCATTACTTGAAAGAAGTAAAGGACAGATTCGAAGCCGAAAGGCTCCCAGCTTCAGGTGGGCCACCTTCGGGTTGGCGCTGATGACCAGCATAATCAAGCAGGGTTCGAGTCTCGGCCTGAGTCCGACCTCCCCCTTCCTTAACCCTCATTATAATTGACCTTCGGGTCATTGACCTTGTGTCAAGTCTTGTCTGGTGGGAGGCAGAGGCAAACAAATAACTTGGCTGCAGAGCTTCAGCTCGGCATCGCCACCCAAGTTCAAAAAGAGATTCGAGGTCGAATGGTTTCAAGTTTCAACTGGGCCACTCTCGAGTGGGCGGTGATGTCATTGACAGCATTGTATAGCACTAGACGTCTTGGTCCAGTTTGAGCTATAATCAGGCATTAGTGTCTGGACCCACATTGCACTGTGAGCCAATGACAAGCATTGTCCAGCAGAGTTCGAGTCTCAGTTCGAGCCCGATCCCCTCCCTTAAACCCCGCTTGTGTCAAGTCCTGTCTGGTGGGAGGCAGTGATAAATAAAACCGGGCTTCGGCTCGGCGCGGTGGTCAAGGTCAAGAACAGATTCGAGGCCGAAGGCTTCGGCTGGGCCACCTTTGGGTGTGCGATGATGTCTTTGACTGTATTGTATAGCACTGGACCTCTTGGTCCAGTTCAATCTATAAGTAGGCATCCGTGCTTTGACCCATGTTTGGGTCCATGTCTAGAAAGGTTCATCAAGCTCACATTGCTCTAAGTGAGCCGATAACCTGCATAGTCCAGCAGGGTTCGAGTCTCGACTCGAGCCCAACTTCCCTTACTTCAACCCCCACTATAATCGACTTTCGGGTCAAGTCCTTTCTGGTGGGAGCCGGTTTTAGCCCGGAGGAGAGGAATCTGTTACCTCTCCCAGCAACGTGGGGTCTGAGTCCTTACCACCAGCCGAAGCTGAAGACGTGAAATCTAACCAACTACAGCCGCTGACACAGCACAGCCTCCCAGACCAATCAGAGCTGCTTTTTCTCATTCAAACAGCTTTTCGCATTACTAATCTCAATTAGTCTTACAATCAAATAGCTCTTCTTAGAGTTTGTCTTCTAAGACCACTTTTGGTCTCCTCACTACACCCTCTTGGCAGATACCATGAGACGATGATGCAGCAGCCTGCACCAACTGCAGACCAGTACCAGTTTAACCCATCGGCTCACTTCTCGGACTAGCGCCAACACTCAAGGCCACATCGACACACCCCCAGTAAACCAAGGATTGAACAAACCGGGATATGGATGACACAGCATCTGCAATCAGTATCTGCGACATCTAGTCCACGAACGACGTCACTGCTCGGACTAGCACCAAGACTTCGGGGTCACTTCGACTCCCACCCGTTAAACCAAGGTAGTGCATAGCCATAAAATCTATTATCCAGCCTTTGTAACCAACGCGTCCACATAATTGACCGTCTCCAACATCTACAACCTGAATATACAGAAACAATATCTGTACCAAGCATCTGCACCAACCATCCTTACCTTCTAGACGGGCTGTCGCTACAAACTAATAGACAGCAGAGTCTAAGATTTTTTACAACACAGACTTTCAACATCCAACTACGCCGATGTGATACAACAAATGCAATTTTTACGCCTATACACCTTTTGTGTAATATTCGGTCAATAAAACCTGAATTTAAAGTTATCCACTTGCCTCTGTCATTTGTCCAATCTTTTGTCAATCAACCACTCCAACACACATACAACCTGTTCGCGGGATTGACTCAATCACATAGACAGGTCCCGCAACTTGTTGCCTTTTCCAGAGAACAAGTAAAAGCAAGTTTCTTTATTTAAATTCAATTCTTCTTATTATCATTTTATGTATCAATTTTTATATATTTCTAAACATTACAAATTTAGGTCTCATAACAGGAGTTTATCCAATACAGCCAAAGAGTGTTTAAATCGTTTCTTAAATTCAATTTTTAAAATTTACTATCTTTTTTTCTTATACATTTTTCTTATCCCTTTTTTTTATTTCATTCTTATATTCAATATAATTATTTAAAATTAAATCTATATTAATGGTCGTGATAAGATAACTGAACATTAACATTTTATAAGAAATGTTCACCTTTGATACTTGCATTAAACATTAATTTATTCTCCAGAGAACTGACTAACAATTACTTTTTAGGCGAAGTAACTATCCCCTCATTATTTTGCCGGAGTATAATTTTTTAAAACCTTACGGCGTTATGAAAGATGGTAATGAAACTAAACTAGTAAGGACAGAAATATTTGATAGTAATTTATTTATTTCCATCTGTTCAGCCGGTTGTTTAAAAATATTCGTGTTTTAAAATAAAGTTTTTAAAACAATAAACAATAAGCATTAAAAATCAATGTCAAATAATTACACAACAGATTAGTAAAAAAAAACAAACAAATAAAGTTTTAGTATAAGGGTATCCCTGTCTTTTTCTTTCTTTCCTTAATTCTTTTACAGCTTCCACTGACGAAATAGACAAGTGAATGAAGTAAGAAGAAAAAGGAGTCAGATATGAAACTTAGAATTTGCAAACAATAAACCCTTCATAAGGCAACATTTCTTATTGACGATGTTCGAAATATCAGGCTTACCAGAAAAGATTAAGATAGCGGCTGTATGCTGAAAAGTCTTGCCCTTTTATTCAATAAAGGAATAAAACCGAAAGTTATTTTCTAGAGACAAGTCTAAAATGCCAGAGGCTGCTTCGACAAAGAACATTTTGGAAGACATCAGAATTCGATATTTGGTGAATTGGAGGAACTTTTTGATGGAAGGTGGTACACAAACAAGAAATGAATGCACAGAAAGATTACAAGTGAATCAATCAGCTGCTGGAAAATATGAGAAAATAGGTTTTTTGTGAATTTACGGAAATAGGCATCGGTCAGCATTTATTTTTCTCTGCTTAACAAATGATATAATGGTAAAAATGAATTACGAGATAATGGTGAAAATTAGATCCTAAACGAGAATCTGAAACGAAGAAAATCGTTTCTAGATCTCTAAAAGCAAACTAGTGGAGAATTTTTGTCTGTATTGATAGGATTTGAGGTTGGTTGGTTGGGTTTTTGGTATTGTGGGTTATTTAATGTCAAACCCTGTTCATACATATGTTTTGTTGTGAATAGTTTTTAGTTAACATTTTAAACGATCCAAAGCTCATTTGTTTGCACACAGTTAAATGGCTTCAAGAATTATTATTGTTTGCGTACAGTTAAATGACTTCAAATATCTATCTAACACTAATGTGGCAGGGTCAGTTTCACCCCGAAATAAGGATAATAATAATAGTATTAATAAAGATAGATATGCCGTAAAATAGAAAACGGCAAGGAAAAAAGGTGCGTCTTCTAAAAGACCCAAGAGGTTGATAACCCGTGTGGACTTTGGTATACTAAAGAAATTAGAATATCATGTGAAATTACCATCAAAAAAGTTAATTCTTTCTTGTTTATTGATAATGATTGTTCCAAAGAGTTACTCGTAAAGTTGGAAATATAATCCGTACTGATTACAGAAAAAAAAAACGTAACTTCTAAAAATGAACACTATTCTCAATAATAGATATTTATACGAATAGTTTATATCAGAAAGTAGGATGCAAGAAAATCACATGAAATGGTATTTTGGGCAATATCAGCTGGTGGCACACGCGCTGGAGGACCGATGAATTAACTATGCGTAGCATCACGTGATTAGCGGGAGGCTAAGATATTCTCAATAAATAAGCCTCACCTCGAGCCGATGTGATAGTTTTTTTCGTTGTGATAGCCAGAGCAATTACTCCGGTTCGTACCAAGATTGTTGACGTGTAAGAGACGGCCGAGCCCCGGCGTGAGGAAATCATCTCTGGGCGGATGTGACGTCATCCATCGAGAAAAACCGTCGGAGATTGACTCTGGCGTTCTGCGTACGCATGTGCCGTTAACAAGCCCGATAAACGAAAATCACTAAAGCTACTAAACCGAAAAAGGTTTAGACGAAAACCACCTCTCACCAATAACCAACACTCGAGGTACTGTTTGTATATAAGAGACATTTCAATTTAATTACTTTTTCTTTACGAATTGTGTTTATTCCATGTATTGTTGGTGTTATTATCAATATATATAAAAAAAAACTTTCGTGAAATCGGATCGGTTTGGTTATTTTTTCTGATGGTAACAAGATGAGCCTGCCGGTGGACCAGCAGATAACACTGGTTTACAAAGAAATTGAGGCAAGCACAAAAATACCCGTTTTTACCTAATTTGAGGGGGCTGAATTTAAATTTGAAATCCGTTTTTACTCAACATCTCTAGTTTTTTAGATATGCATAGTGTGCATTTTGTGCATATACGGTACATAAAGGCGTATATGAATTCAGGGTTAATTCTAATATTGTGAGACTTATGGCTTATTTTTTAGTTATTATGCACTAAATGTAAGTGATAGCATTACATTATATATATATATATATATATATATAGTTATATATCAAGACGGATTTTGACAGTTAAGGCAGCAGGTCTCAATCCACACTCTGGCAGTCATTGAAAGAGGTTGTCTCGCAGGCGGTACAGGAGGTTGGTGTCCCTCAACTATCCTGTTACTCCTCTTTTGGGTTACAAAATGTTAGTATTGCATTTTTAAATGCACATTTAGTTTTACTTTGTTATATTTTCAGTTTCTCCAATGGCTTCAAGCACGTCAAAATGTCGAGGATGCCTCAACAAGGCCAATTCTTTCTGCTACGTGTGTGGGGACTTCACAACAGTTGCACAGCGTCGAACCATCACTTCCCTCCTCAGAACCGCCTACTTTCACTATTTTGACTGTAAAATTGTTGATTAGGACAAGTCTTGGGCTCCACACATCTGTTGTAAACCCTGCTACAATGGACTAACTGCATGGTTTAATGGCAAGAAAGCGGCTTTCAACTTTGCAGTCCCGATGGTTTGGAGAGAGCCGCGAAACCACGCAGATGATTGTTATTTTTGTTTAACTAATATAACTGGTTTCAATGCATCTTCTAAGAAAAGATCAAATATCCCAACCTTCGATCTGCTATGAGACCCGTTCCCCATTCAGATGATCTTCCTGTACTCACACCTCCAGTAAATAAGGATCTTCTTTCCTCATCAGATGAAGAAATACCTTCAAGGGAGGATTCTGCCGAGTCAATATCTTTGGAAGATATTGAGTCTACATATTCAGGAACAAGTGGCAATGAGCCACACTGGATCACGCAAGAAGACCTAAATGATCTTGCTCGTGATTTGTATCTGTCTAAACAGCAGTCAGAGCTCTTGGCTTCTCGAGGATATGGGGTGCCGAATGTCACTCAAGATTCATTTTCTCCATTCCCACTTCAACTTCTTCCTGCCAAACCTTGGAGCAGTGAGTGATGAGCATGGAGAAAGATTCCACCAAGACATTACGAAGATGGAGAGCAACTATCAAGGCAAATGGAACTCCGGCATGATGGGAGACTTCTGCTGGATGCTCTTGCGTGACATCCCGGAGGCAAAATACACCAGATCTTCTAAGAAAACACACTTTTGACTGTCTGTGGTACTATGAATTGTGTAATTGTGTCATCCAAGTACATTGATTCAATCAATGTTCTTTATCTATCTTGTTTTATCTGTTATAAGCTGCTGCAACTCTTGAAATATGCACATATAATCTCTGTTTATACTAAAATGAGACTATTTAAAAGCCAGAAAACTAGAGATGATAGAGCAAAACTATTTATAAATTTGAATTAAGCACACCCAAATTAACAAAAACACCTATCCCCATTCTTGCCTCAGACCAAAAATTCATTTTTGTAAACCAATGTAATCTTTGGATCCGATAACCGCAACAGGATCAATCACAACGTGAGCTGTTGAGAGTATCCCCAGAAAATAGGTCTAACCTGTAACACAGAATCACGGCCGAAATTGTGAAGAGGTTAGGTTACGGCGTTATATCACTGGTGAAGTGTCGAAGAGTCGTTGTTACATTAACCGTTGCCGTGACAAGGATCGTGTTGCATAATAGTTCTATTTGCACACAGTTAAATGCTTTCAAGTAGGGTAAATGATTAAATATTTCTCTTTGTCTCATATATGGGATCCTAAGAGGTACAACCAACCCCGGGTCACAGTGGACCTTGGAGTAATGGCAATGATGGGGTTGTCTACATTCCCCAAAGCTGCATGACTTGAGTCTCACCATCAAATGATCTAGTGTTTTATCTAGGACACTCGTTGGAGGAGAGACTTACTTCTATGAAGACATGCAATTAGTGTATAGACCCAACTGACTGGGCTATGGGATTCAAAGATTTGTTGCGAATAAATGAAACTGTTACAGTATGTTGCGGGGCCGATAGATATACAGATCCCGCAAACTTTTGAAATATAAGTGATTGACAACGAATTAGGCAAGAATGATAAAACAAGGGGATTGCTTCGAAAGGCCACATTTTATTATGGTGAATCTAAAAATCGGAATAGCGTATAGCGAACAGTCGCCGCTGCCAGAAGGTGATCGCTGGTGCAGGATCTTGTCGCTGGTGCAGGACTGGATAGCTGGTGCAAGACTGGTAGTCGTTGGATTGGTGGTCGCTGGTGCAGGACTGGTAGCTGCTGTTTTAGGACTGATAGTTGCTGATGCAGGAAGGTGGTCACTGGTGCTGGATTTGCAGCTGCTGGTGCAAGTCTGGTAGTCGGGACTGGTGGTCACTGGTGCAGGACTGGTAGCTGTTAATGCAGGACTGGTTGCTTCTGGTGCAGGAAAGTGGTCGCTGGTTCAGGGCTGGTAGCTGCTGCTGCAGGGAAGTGGTCACCGGTGCAGGACTGGTAGTTGCAACTGCAGGGAAGAGTCGCCGGTGCTAGAAGGTGGTTGTTGCTGCAGGAAGGTGTCGCTGGTTCAGGAAGGCAGTTGCTGGTGCAGGAAGATGTTCGCCGGTGTAGGACTGGTTGTGTATCGTGCCGTCTCAGAGGGTGTTAGGTTAGACTTTCAGAATTAGTCCTGAAAAGGGTTTTTTAGATTGAGAGGCTGGTAGTCGGGACCGCTGCATTGTGCCGTCTCAGGAGATGTTTGAATAGACTTTCTGAGTAGTCCTGAAAAGGGCTTTTAAGCTGAGAGGCTGGCAATGTTCCTGCGTCGTCTGCGGCTGGTAGTACTCCTGATGGCTGGAATCAGGACGTCGGCTTAAGAGGCAGCCTTGAGCAGTGTCTCATGAGCAGCTGCTGCTGATAAGGCTTCGGCCGTAAAGTGACCAGGAGAGATTCCTTCCACACCCTTGGCTGGCGTCGAGCCAAAACCCTAAATCGACCGTTTTAATACCGCTGCTTTTATGTCTACTGTGCGTTACTACTCAATGTGGTCTAAGTAGAATGAATTTGTTTACTTTCACAAAATAATAGTGAGAAATTTCATTATACTTTGACGAGGTTTTTTTTTTATTACTACATATTTTGTCCATTAATTGTGGGCTGTCATTAGAAAGACCGGCTGAATTTAATATTTTTAAAAGACGTCCTATGTGGAGCGATTTGGTTCCTTGACAACTAGTCCCTAGATAGCAATTGGCTGACGACATCAGTGATTCATCACTTCTTGGAAATGGAGTTTGTCTGTTTTGATTTTTTTGGTTTATGAGTAGCCGGTTGACTACGATAAGTACAACGCTACACTGAGTAAATGATCCGTTAGAATAATGTACTGAAACACGAAATACTTTTCCGAGCAAGTCAACTGGTCATTTTTTACATGGTAACACCCGTCACATGTTATGTTCGTGTTATATGTGCGACGGAGTAAAACATAGCTGCGAAAGGAAGTTCCTCCATGTGGAGCATATTCTTAAGACGTGTCAACGCTCTGGTCATCACTCCATGAAACACTTGAAATCATTAAAGCAGCAGTTATTCTTTATCATGGAATTCACAATTTACTTAGAAAGTAGTGTATGACCACACATGTTAATAAACAGATTATAAATAGAAAATACTTCAATGACTGCAGAAAAGTGTTTTTAAAAGTATACTGTAAATTTTTGCACTAATAAATCCAATTTTGTTAATAAAATGAAATTTTATTTCCTATATCTGTAATAATGTACTCTTTTACAGAATTACTCAACTTTCAATTAATATAAATTACCAAGTCGTAAAAATGTGTATTAATTCTAATTTTATGTATAGTTGAAAATCGTTGCTTAAAATGAATAGAGGAATCAATCAACGAAAAATAAAAAGCTTAATTTTAAAATAATTCTTTATTGAATTAAAACTTGAGTTAAAAAATGTTGATTCCTTCAAAAGCTTTTCTACATTCAGTGGGCCCAAACCTTTAAACGCGCAACTATTAAATTGAGTGTTTATTTAACGAAAATTCTTATATTTAAGCAATGATTTTTTTTACACAGGTTTATATATTTTTGGATAACTCGGTTGATTTTATCGAGTTAATGACTACTTATTGGTCCTTGTGGGAACCAGCGATAAATTAAGAGAATATGTATAACTAGTTTATCTGACACCATTATATCAAGGCAAATCCACAGCACAATAAAATTAGTTGCTTTGAATTAATTAAAATTAGTTTCGTTTAAATTAATAAACAAAAAGAGTGGGATATAATGATTTAAACTTGTGGGATTACCTGTCCTTGCCTACAGGATGACATTTTCAACAATAGCTAGAAGGCGAAACAATTAGTCGGCATTAGAAAACGTTGTTACTTAAAAAAAGGTGCAAATTTTCCCCTTTTCAATTCGACATGACTTAGGGAGAAGACGTGAGCTTCATCTGTCCGCGAGGATATCTCTCCTTGAGGCATAGTGCGCCATGCCACTGGAATATTATAAAATACCGAAACTTTTCATGAATTATAGACACAACCAAGAAACTTTGCCAAGTTATTACTATTATGGACATATTCTTATATATTTCTGTCACAAACATTTTCACATACATACATTTTCCCTTTTTATATCTTACTTCCTGTTTGGTTTACACATCAATAAGAATCCCCTTGAATTCTTTTCCTGAACAGTACACAAGAACCTTTTCAGACGTCCCTTCAATAAAATTCAAAAACTTTTTGTAAAATCTTGTAATGTTAGTTTAAAAAAAAACAGTTAATAAACGTAAATTGACAGAAGGAATAAACGTTTATTTCAACATAGAAATAATTTTAAGTGTATCTTGTTAAATATACAACAGAAACAGTTTATGTTTGCATATCGTAACCGAGTAGGAATTATAAACTGGTGCTTCAGAATATTAATAGAACTCGTGTGGGATATAAAAAGTTCCTGTACACACTTTTTAAGTATTTTAAGTTAATGTTCAATGTATTTTATAGAAAAGGATTTAGTGTGTGTGTGCTTGTTTGTCTAATTGAGCAACAAAAATTCCGATGTATGAATCCTTGGACACTGACTTACTGGTGCTAGCATGTAATTTTATGAGAAATTGAGTGGATCAGGTGAAGATGTTTGATACGGACAGGATGGTAAAAGAATCGGGAGGTATTTTTATGCAACCAATTTTGAACTTGGTTACGTTTGGATTTTTAGCGGATGTTATGTTTGGATTTTTTAACTATATTTTTTATATGTATCTATATATTTTTCTATATGTATAATATTTTCTATATTTTTTATATATTTTTCATATATTTGATCCGCTAATTTGTTTGTGTTTTTGACAACATGTGGTTAATTATCAAAAAGTTGAATCAGATTTTGTGACGAAAAGAAAATTGTATCAGGTAAAAAACTTCTGCTGCAATTACAGAGAAATCAAGTATCATATAATAGGCATTGAAAGCATTAACTTTGTTGTAGGTCTTGTATATTTCTGTTTATAAAATTCACTTCTTTTGTTAATTTTGTTGTATCTTACCAATTCTTCCACTCCTGAATACTTCCACATAGCAATAGTCTTATTCGAGTCTCTCTCTCTCTCTCTCTCTCTCTCTCTCTCTCTCTCTCTCTCTTCTTGTATTACCAAACATGAATATAGTAAAGTTGGCGAGCTTACGCGAGGGTGATCCGAAGGCTCCCTTTTCAATAGCTACTACACCGAGGTGTAGGGGAGGGCGCTACTCTATTCCCTGGATTGCTCCATTTTACCCTTGATCCGTACCTTATAATGCTGAGTGTTAAGCAAGACGGCATCAAGTACCATTTTTTGAGTCTTCGGCATGACTCGACCTGAGACTGAACCCCGGTCACTATTTGCGACTTCAATGAGAATGTTGGAAACGTCCTTGAACTTATGCATTTTCATCTCACTCCAAGAGATCTTGCTTCTGATCCTATCTTGGCCACTGTAATAAGAACTCAGAGACTAGTTTAGCTCACTTGAGCCTTTATAAAAGGTTATGACCGTAGTAGTAAAACGGTGTACTGTATTTATACAGAAAAGGATGACAAGGGAGATAATCGATTCTTTCGAAGAGTCTAATGGCATAGTGTCGTCGTTACTATCAATAGGGTGGAATATTGCATTCGGGGAGAGTTGCTCCTCTCTCTGCTTTAATACCTTTCCAGTAGATGCCAAAAAGAAAAGTTCGATTGCCTCCCATCAGAGTACTGAACGTGCGCATAGAGTGGTTGACCTTCAGGAGTTTTGCCTCACTTACAGGAGAGTCGTTTCGGTTTTCAAGTGCTAACTATATATTCTTCCAAATAATTCCGTTATATCTTTCATATTGTCCATTCCTTTGAAGGTTGTATGAGGTAGGCCGGCGTATGGTTACTTCTAGTTTCAATATGAATTTTCTTAGATCTTCGGACAATATGGATATAAGCATGTATTCCAAAAAAGGAGAAGAAGGAGCAAAGACAGCGTATAACCGTAGTTGCACTTACATCGGGAAAGGGAAAGCAAAGGGGGATCGCGAGTATTCGTCGATGATAGTTGATATTTGTTTTGGAATTTAGGTGAAAGAGGGCTCTTAAAATCGATGTGCAACACCTCAAAAGCGTGTGCAGCCTTTACTAGCCCCCCCCGATTTGGATTTATAGAACATCGGTTTTATTTGACACAAATCATTTGTTATTTGTTTCACTTCCAGTCGTTATGGACATTTTGTAGATCTTCGATGCCTTTTAAGGACCCACACACTCTTGACAGAGTCCGCCATCGCATTCTCCTTTTCTGGCCCATCGCAAGGTGGTTGTGGTTTTGGGGAGAGATAAATCTATCAGTGGTTTTAGCCGTTCAGGATCCGGCGTGATGGTGTTTTTACTATATATCCCAGCCGTCTGATGGTAGTTAACCCATAAGAACACTTGTTTTCGTTGAGTGTAAGATCATATTTCTCGACGGTAGTTAAAAACTGTTTTAGATTGCGATTGTAGTCAGCCCAGTAATGACCAGACTGTTACATTGCGAATGTTGGCAAAGGTGCCTTGTAGTTTTTCATAGGAAATTATTTTGTCAAGTATCCTTTGGGACCTAAAAACCCCATAAATGACCCCAGACAGGAATTGTAACTAAAAAAGTTATTCAAAGGCCATATAAGGGTTATCTTTAGGAACTATGGTTACTTGGTGGTAAACATTTTTTAGACCCAAATATTCTATAATTGGCGATCTCATGTATCATCTAGTTGATGCGAAGTACAAGGTATGTATCAAGGAGTTTGTATCTATTTATGGTCTGGGAATAGTCTTTGACCATCCGCTTTTTCTTCTTATTATAGAGTGTTGTGCCCACCATAGAGATCGGCTTTCTTCGATTATCCCTAGCTACTTCTAATTCTAGTTACTTCCAATAAAGTTACTTTCGCTTTAATAAATTTTTTATCTTCAAGGAAATATTTTCGAGATTTGATGGCCACTAATTTATAGTTTTTTGTTTGATTTTTGAAACGGTATTGTACATTTATGGTAGCCAAGCCGCTGATGTTCTGAACGGTTTTTGAAATTCTAAAAAATCACGTGTCCATCTTTTGCCGTTCTGTAAAAGAGAAACCATTGTTATTTATTGTCTAAAATAGTAGCTAAAAGGAAAAGTATCGAACAAAGGCTAGAGACAGCTTCAAAAAATTATTTACAGCAAATAATAAGGAAAGTGGCTCATGCATATAAGTTCATATGCGAGATTTTGACAACGGTCAGAAGGAAAAACATTTACTTGCAAATTACAATTATTTTTTTAACATACATAGTTACATACAGCAAGGCGCCTCGGTCGGTCAATTTGTCTTGCTTGCTTTTTCCTCCAATCTAGGCCTCGAAAGGCTAAGAACGCTATTTCCTTCTTAGGACCTTCGGCAGTTCGTTCTTAGGTTCCACTTTGTCGATAATGTTGCCTTGCTCCACAAATATATATCGACAACTAACGAAATTTTTTTTCTTTCAAGCAATAGCTTGAATATTTCCCAATGTTTTTTTTAGGAAATGAAGTCACGTACCTTGTTTAGGTGCCTGTACGAATTTGAAATAAATGTTATTCAGAACATATATTAAGCCTACCAATAGGCTGGTACAAATGTTAGCGTTGAAGCTTTTTCAATATCAAAAGTGACCACTCCCACGTGGGGGAAATATTTGGTTCTAAATATGCAAGAAATTAGAACCAACTCATAATTATTCTCACAATAATAAAGGGAAAATTAAGGGAATGGTTTTACTTGCGAACTTATCTAGTTTTAAGCATAGTACAAAACAAGAACAATTCCCACAGCACAAAACTTACGTCGTTTAACTTTCGACGGAGAGAGAAAAATTCTTGAACTGTTACAAACAAAAATTAATTCTCTTCTGTGGGAAAACCGCACAATCTTCAAAAATTATAACACAGCCTTATTTCCCAAAAAATGATTGAGAACTGAAATATCAGCCAATGCCCGATTGCCACGACAAGAAAATAAAAAAAAAACACAGCGGTTAACAGGTAAACCGAATTTTTACAGAAACAAAATGGTGTTTTCCTCATAAAGCAACGCTATTTACAAAACATAGAAATAAGATATTAACCTTCAACATCTATTTCATGTTATAAAATTTCCAAAGTTCAGCGCTGGTTTAGAGCTCCCGGAGACCAGCGTAGTCAAGCAGGGCTCGAGCCCGACCTTCCCCTCCACTAAATCCCCACTATAATCGACCTTTGGGCCATTGACATTGTGTCAAGTCCTATCTGGTGGGAGGCAGAGACAAATATCAAGTCCTGTCTGGTGGGAGACAGAGACAAATATTGGCTCCAGACTATAAAATGACCTTGTGTCATATATCGTCTTGGTGGGAAGTCGGTTAAATACTTCATAACCTTTTATTACGTTCAATAAAGGATCAAGAAAGCTAAACTAGTCTCAGAGTTCTTATTACAATCTATTGAACGTAATAAAAGAGAAATACATGAAACTAGAATGACTGTACTTGAACTCCACTGACCCAAATTCTACTGATGCCTGGCGATATTGGAAACAACAGTTCGAAAGTTTTCTGTTTTCATTTGAAATTCATCTATTACTGAAACAGATAAACTAATCTTGTTAATAAAACTACGTTAGAATATCAATATATACAAACGCTTCTGATTACGAGACTTACGAAAGTGTCATGGACGTTCTGGACAAAATTTTTCCAAACCCCTTCAGTTGGACGGATGGTCCGAGCAAGATACTCGGCGTCTGATTCAGTCCCGATCTCCAGCTGGAGAAAAATTGGTCAGAGGTACTGAAAAGCTCGTGACCACTTCTGGCGTTTGATCACGAAGGATACTCTCCTTAAAGGACAGGACCGTAGTATATGGCTGGCAGATCTACCCCGCACCCGGTTCTTTACCGTCTTCAGTTCTTCCTCGCCTGAGTCAGTACTATTCTAGTTGATCTAGAAAAGAGTCCCGTTCCAGTTCGTTCGAAGCAAATATGCTCCTTTAGTGCGTCGGGAGATCTGTCACCTTCACTCCTTCGAAGGCGCCCTAGGAATACCGAATATAGAGACAAGACTACATATGTTGCGTGTCAATTTCCTAAGTCGGGTGTACGCACAACAGGAAAACGCCGAATTCTGGAAAGAAAACGCTAAGAAAGACTTTCCGACCTTGAGAAGTGTTCGGTCGAATAATAGGGAAACTCGCAAATGGCCCAGAAACGAGTGTTCCTTCTATCGTGAATGTCGACATGCCCTGAAAATTTTCTCTCGGCTGCGACTTGGAAATTATATCGAATGTTAATAAAGTGGGGTCGTTCGAGATTACTTGATCAAGGAGCTTGGTGTGTGACGAAGAACGGTCGTTTTTTTTTTTTGGCCTGGAGCCCCCGGAATGAAGTGCCTAAGTAAAAACAAGGCATCGCTCATCTACCTGGTGATTCTGAACGTCCTCTGCCTTTCTCGGCACGTTTGGCAATTTCACCAGAGTTTGTCCGGTGTGGTAATATGGAGGAGTCGATCGCGCACGCCTTCTTTCATTGCTTTGTTGTACGGCCGTTATGCAAACTTCTTGAAGGCTACATGGTTCGCGTACGGCATGGAAATTTCTTTGTCCTTGGAAGCCAGTTCTGTATGTAGTTTCATCGCTGAACAGTATTATAAGAGTTGTGATTTGGACGATGCGACAGAAAGAATTTCACAAAAGGGAGTCTTTCTCGTCTCAGACCCTGGTCTCATGTTACAAATATCTGTTATATAGTCGTATGCAGATTCACATCTACATATACACACAATAATAAAGACAGACACAGGAATACTTCTTTAACAAAATATTTACCTCTCACTTTATTGCAAGGGTTCGAAAAGGGTTACTCAAGGTTTGCGTGTGAAAGGGAGTTGGAGACCGAACATAACTGCAATATTTTGACCCCCACTCTTGTGGCTGTCAACGTTGTGTCTTTCTCGTTCTCCTGATGCTCAACCAGAGGCCCTGGGGTCCACTCTGCTGGGTGATGGCTTTCTTTACTGCATCTTATCAGCAACTTCTCTGGTCCCCAAACTCCATCGGGGTTCCCGAGGGCCCCCTCGGCCGGGTGTGGCTTTCCCTACTACATCTCGTCTATAACTCCCTCTCCAACTGTAACTGTAACTGCAACTCGAACTTTGAAATCGCATGTTTGATCGTCAAGCGGAAATAACTGTCATGTAGTTCACAGGTCACTCTCTTCCGGTGCGTCAGTCTATGAGTGTACCATGGGAATTTTTTTTTACCTCGTCCCGTTTCATCAGCCAATTTCCGCCCACGCGATTTCCTCTCATAACTGCCATTAGAATGTGTCACTTCCTTTCGGTGCATCACCTTGGAATGGCATTTTTGGCCGGGTCAAAGGCCAAAATACAACACATCAAATCAAAATAAAAATCCCGACTGAGAGACAAAGACTCTTATTTGGAATTTGGCAAAAGGGTGAAAAGTTATCCGTTCGTGTTGCAGGAAAGGTTCTTGTTAGAAATTATAGGTTGACGAAGAATTTTTGGTCAGTGACGACCTATCCCAGGTAAGTGACACCAGTTTTTTATTCTATTTTGAAAAAAGCAATATAACTTAACTAGATTATGTTAGCTCATGGGCCCAACTTTTTTATTTTTTTATCAGCCATCTTTTGTTTTTACCCATTTTTTCTTGTGTAGCGAGAGAGAAAACTTACCTCCTGGATCAAAGCGCCTAAGACTATGCTTTGTGTGTCAAGCACTAGAAAATATGTCAATTTCTGGAGGCAGAAGTTATAGTGGGCCGATCTCGTCTCTCACGAGAAGAAATCTACCACGCATGTAAATTACAATAGGCCGGAACTTGCATAAAAGAGCATGCCAGCAGCAGTAGTGGGCTGTTGTTGTTCTTTGCGAACTGCTTTTTTGACTGACAGAACAAACGAGTAGACCAGAGGTGTATTAAGGAAGGGCTGATAGTCGCGCGTGTTATTTTTAGTCCACTGAGGCTAACAAATTGTCTGGAGACTGGGCTATTGCTCTTGTTCTACAACACCTATTAGATGACAGACTAGAATTCTCCGGATGTGCGAGGGAAACAGTTTTGTTTTGTTTCCCTTGTAAGCACTTTTTCGACTAATGAACTAGCTTTTCTGCTATATTAGTTTGTGAGGGGGTGCAATACTAACGTTCATATTAAATTGTATATATTTATTGTATTCATTAGTTTTACGTTGGGATTTATTTTTTGTTAGTAAAATATTTCTATTCTATATAAGACTAGATTGTTTTAGTTGTTGTAGTGCGAAAGATGATGATCATCAACTATTTTTGGTGTTGTAAAAAAAGGGGAAGCTAATATTTGATATGTTGTTTCAGATTGTTTAAATTTTCCTGGCATAAAAATATATTGATATTACACACATGGAAAAAGTGTGTAATTCATAATAATAGTTTTTTTTAGAAACATTACATATGATAGTTCTAAATACTTCAAAAGAGAATCTAAAAGTAGCACAAATAAATAACTTCTAGTTTATTTTCTCGTCATTCCTTGATTTAATAGAGAAATTTAGTTTGTAAACAACGAGTTTTGATTATTATAGGTCAGGGTATTTCGACGAAAATCGACTTCAGGCTGCAGAAAGCGTGGACAAAATGTGATGATAAATTGCTTCAATTTCCTCGTTATTTGTCATTACATAAGCTAGTGACATTTGTAGAGTTACGTGAGCGAAAAAATTTAAAGTCAAAAATGTTATGTATGTCTTTCCATGTCTGCATTTGAAAATTTACATGAATGTTACCCTTCTAATATATCTACATGAACGTCAGAACAAGTTTGAGACAATTAGCACCAAATATTTAAGTATTAATAATGCTTTCCTTAACTTTTGTGGGGATTAGAAAAAAGGAAATAAATAAAGGCTCCCTTTTCGATAGCTACTACACTGAAGTGTAGGGGAGGGCGCTACTCCTTTCTCAGGATTGACCCACTTTACCCTTGATCCGTACCTTATAATGCTGAGTGTTAAGCAAGGAGACATCAAGTACCATTTTTCAAGTTGTTGGTATGACTCCCGGGCTATAGGCGAACACTCATTCATTAATAAACATTAACAAAACAAAGCAAAACATTAACAAAACAAAACAAAAAGCAACATTAAAAACATAAACAAAAATCACATATCTCTGACATTCATGAATAAAACATAAAACTTGTTGTTTGTGGTGAGAATTTACCTTTTTCTTTCTTTCCTTTCTTGCTGTCTTATTTATTTATTATTATTTTTTTTTTTGGCCTTTCTTTCTGTTTGGAATCTACAGGTCCTTTGGACCTGAATTATTCTGGTTTGTTTTTCTGCAAGATAGCTAATAAACAAATTGGCAATTTCTAGTCAGCACGTCTCAGAGACTCACCCGCTTGTCTGCTTGACCTTAACTGTGAACTTCTCAAAAATATCTAGGCTTGCATCTCTCAGAAACTACTTTTCTCTGTTAGGTCTTTAAACTTCTCCACGAGCTATCTCCGGAACGTCTTCTCCCTACAAGGTGTTATTGAGGAAAGAGGACGAAATTTTGCTTCCTTCTCCCTCTTCCAAAAAATAGAACCCTTAACACTTCCCCCACCACAATAGCAACAGCAAGCCCACCGTTTCGGCCAATGCAATGCCAATAAGAACAGCCTTGTTCTTTTGTGTCACCCTCCAGGTGGGTGAACCAAAAATATTTTATAATCCGCTACACAGTAGTTATAATCGCGAACCGTTGCTCTACCCACCGTGAACAAGTCTTTCTCAAAAAAAAAAAAAAAGAAAAATTGCAGGGTCTTGTTTCGTACACAGATCTTTGAGTGCGATGTGTTCGCTTGTCTTCGTAAATCCGGTGGGTAGACTTTGCGTATTAGATATTACTATAAAAGATAGGCGTTTTGATTCATTGGGGTTTATGCATCCAATGGACAGAGCTTTCCAGATTTTTACCGGGTCGACACGGGTAATCTTAGCGGGTGATTGGAATGCTGGAGGAAGATAGAAGAGATATTATCAGTAACCTGGATGCAAAAGATTTGATCCCATGGACAAATTTTATGATAAGCATCCTAGGAGAGCGGTAAGGACTTGGACCAAAAGAAACGACTCGGTTCCAATCGGCTTTCTAGCTATATCGACCGAGTATAAATTACCTGTGACTTTATTAGTATTTATATTATTCTTATGTAAAAAAAATAAACTCGTTCACCCACCTTTTGTCGAATGTTATGCGATCCAAGCGTTTTCTATCGCATCTGATTTTGACCCTAAGCTGATGCCTAAAGAATAATATCAGATCACGATGAGAAAGATTGCATCGTCTTACAATCCCTTCAGTCGCGTCCGCCACATTACCATTCTGGCTACAGCTCGGATCGCGAGAAACACCACACGGTTCTCACCCTGAAACTAAGGTGAGACGTTGTCCACGACTAACCAGCATCGAGCAGAACGAACTGTTTGGTTTCGATGCGAGCCGTCCACTCCCTGACGTGATCCCAGATCAGGCGAACTTACTCACAGCGAGGGCAATCGGACATGTCTGCCAGGCACGCTTTGAAATTCAAGCCGAGAAGGAGCAACGCGTTTGGTGAGCGAGAACTCGGAATTGTTCAAGAAGCCCGAACCTGGCGCCCAATTCCAATAGGAGCAGATCTCCCTCAAGCGGAGCCCACCACTCATTCCTGATACAGTTCTTTCCGATGCCATGAAAAGTCACTGGACCCAAGAAGTTTACGGAGGGCCGTACGGCATTCGTGGACAAACGGTGCTTCGCCCATCGGCTTACGTCGGGTCTGACTCTGGGACTGTCTTGAAGTTAGGAAAGGTATCGCTCGCTTTTCGTCCTCACGAAAGCCAGTCTTTCAACGGCCCAAGTAAGCCAGTCTTTCAACGAGCCAGTTGCTCTCCAGATCAGGCATACTTAGACCCCCATTGCGCGTACGTTGAATGCAGACCTGTCTGCGGACCATCGACCTTCGACCTCCCCAGAGCAATCTGATGAGGGATCGTTGTAGAGCGCTAGCCGAAGAGACTCAGGTAGAGGAAGTACAGACAATCAGTAAAGGATCAAGGAAAAGATGTACACGGCACACACCTCCACCCTGACCATTAAGTTCAACCTCCTTCGAAGCCAGTTAGCCACCTGGGTATCTACCTTAGCCTGTAATTCTGACCAATTTCGCTCCAGTTGAAAGAGCCCTAGCAGGGTATCGCTACTCGTCCAGACACCAAGCCGCAAGCTTCGGTTTTGTCAAAATTGACCTTGGCGCCTGCTATTCGTTCGTACTCAGCAACCGCCTTCTTTACCGCCCTTACGTCCAGGCAGCGGTACACAAAGACGTTGATATCATCGGCGAACGCGGAAACCCTTGCAGTAAGAGGGACAGCAAAAGGGACACTGCGCAGGGTCGGATTTGCCCGCTCATCCCTAAGCCTTCGGAGCAGGGGCTCCAAAGCGAGGTCATCGGGGAGACAGAGATCAACCCTGCCGGACCGACCGCTCGATCTCAAACGCTCTCGAACGCTTCCCGTTCGCCTGTACCACTGCTCAGGGGTTGTGGTACATCATGCTAATCCATCTGTAGAAGTCCGATTTCAATCCGGCAGTCTCCAAAATAGATGCTAAGAACCGATGGTCAACCCTATCGAAGGCCTTGGACTGATCTAAATTTATCAGCGTGGCTTTGATACTGTCTTTTATCCCCACTAGGACCTCGCGGACCAAGTGCAGGTTGTCTTGGATCGATCTTCCCTTCACAGCGAAGGTCTGCTCAGGGCCGATCAGATCGCTAATGACAAGATGTAAACGGTTTGCTAAGACCCAGGCCAAAATCTTTAACTCTGTGTTTAGCAGAGTTATGGACCTCCCAAACACGCCTGCCGCCTTTCTTCAGTAACGCTACCAATGGTTGAACACATCCATCAGGATAGGTACAAACATGTGCGGTAGCCTCAAGTACACTTCGTAGGGTAGACCATCTTGTCCTGGCGATTTGTTGAGGCCGACCCGCTTCAACGCATCATGGACTTCGCATTCAGTAATCACATCCTCGCAGAGAGCCACTTCCGCCCCCCGAAGGCGGGGTAAGTCAGCTAAATAGCGGCAAAACTCCTGAAGCGGGATATCAGGGCTGTGAGCAAAGCGATCATAGAAGTGTGCCCGAAAGGCGTCACACATCTCACGGTTCGACCGCAACATGTGCCCATCCAGGGACTTTCCGGCCGGGAAACCTTTGCACTTCTTCACATGCGGTCGCGTTCGATTTCACGGCTTCGTTTAGAACTCTTTAACCTAGATCTAACTACGAATCCCTTGTAGCGCTCGCTAGCCTTACCGTCAAGGTCTCTCCTAGCTAGTTCTACGTTTAGGGAGTCCCCCCCCATCCACTGCACGGTAAAGTCTATCTTCTATAGGTTTCGCCTTCCTGGTCCTATCTAGGTTGAACTGTCGACCGTATTTGGTGGCGAAATCTCTAATCCTATGTTTGAGAGATGCCCACCAGCTATTCCCATTAACGCCCGCTTAATTAGGGATTCCCACAGCTCCCAGAAGTTCTGTATCTCCAGTAAGGGGGTATTGAACTTCCAGTAACCGGCTATACTAGGTTTATTAGCTAACCACAGACTGTCCCTAACAAGTCAGTCAGCCCTAATAAGTGGAACGTGGGACAACTAAGGAAATCAGAGTCAGCTCTTCTAACTAATGCTCCGTCCAAGTAGGATCCTACTCGGGTAGAAGGGGAGCTATCTAGCCACGTCCACATCTCTCTTCTTGGGTGATCCAGACGAAACCTGTCAACCAAGTCGTGCCAGGCTATTAGGTCGATTAGGCTGCTTTCACACCTTTCTGCCCCACAAGGTCCCCGCCTGACCTTATCTATCTTGGGATCAATGATCGCATTCCAACCACCCACTAAAACTAGTCGTTTCGGATCGTCGAGGAACGGCACCAACCATTGAAAAAAGAAGCTCTCTCTACAGCGATATTGGGCGCATAAACTGCAACCACCTGGAACTCGAAACGTTAAAAACGGCAACATCAGCCACAATCAGTCGGTCCCCGTCATCTTCAAAAATAACGTTTGCATCGGCATCAAGGCTGCGTCCAACAAGCAAAGAGACTCGAGGGCTGCTGCAGCTGCCGTTTGCTGAAAGAACGACAAAGTCGTTCTCCAGTACCCAACAGTCCGCAGCGCAAGTGAAGTGATTCTCTTGCACTGCAGGAACATTCACTCTGAGGTTCGTTTGAGGTCGACTTTGTTCTTTGACGTGTGTTTGGTGTCATCATCATCATATCGCGCTGGTAGCACGGATATCCCTTACCCTCTCTCGCCACTCCTCCCTATCGTTCATCGCCCTAGGTAGGTCTTCAGGACAACATCCTGTATCCTCACATAGCTACTGAATGTATGTTCGTGCTGGTCGTCCTACTTTTGCGCGGCCATGTGTGGGGATCCATAAGAGTACATCTCTTATGAGTTCGTCCCTACTTCTCCAGCAGTGTTCTGCATGTCTGGTTCTTCTAACTTGAATAGTTTTCGTGATAGGGGGCAGGTGGCCGTACAGTTGGTGTCTTGTGGGGTGTTGCTGCCAGGACTTGTTCGGGATTGCACGCAGCATTCTTGTGTAATTGCCATCTAGCTTCTTCTCCAGCCGTTTTGTTAGCGTCCATGTAGTGCAGCCAAATAGCAGTATCGATGTGACCGCTGCTTGGAAGAAACTGCGTTTCATTTTATCGGTTAGGTCTGATTTCCATATAATTGATAGCCTATTGATAGCTGTTCATGCTTTCGTTAACCTCGTTTCGATGTCCTTTTCGGTTGATTCGACGCTGCTTCCTCGGTAAGTGAATTTGTCTACTAGTTTAAGAGGGGTTCCTTCTAGAGTGGAGATGTCCCCCGTTTGGTTATAGCACATATATTCCGTTTTGTGTGCATTAACATAGAGGCCTATGCTTGCTGCTGCTCGTTCCAAACTATGCAGTCGTGTTTCGGCTTGGTCAGGTGTATTTGCCAGTATCGCTATGTCATCGGCGTAGTCGGCGTCGGTAATTGTTGTTGCGGGGTACCTTTTGCTTCTTTTCTTCGTCAGTTCGAAGCCATTCTCTTTGATTTTGTCAATCGATGTTCTAAGTACGTAGTCTAGACATATGATAAAGAGGTACGGAGCCAGCGTGTCCCCTTGTAGTACTCCTGCTACAATGTCAAAGTATTCTGTGTCTCCATCCGGTGATCGTACTTTTACTTTAGTGTTTCTATAGAGAATCGTTATTGCCGCTACGGTTTCGTTAGGTATGCCGTACGCTAGTAGGATTTGTTCCATCTTTCCTCTGTGAATGGAATAGAAAGCCTTGGTAAAGTCGACAAATATTAATGTCGCTTGTAGGTTTTTTGCCCGTACACCTTCAAGGATTCTACGGATGGTTAATATTTGTGAGGTCGTGGATCTATTTCTTCGGAAGCCATTTTGGTTTTTTCTAAGTATGTTGTCGATTTTGGGTTCTATGCGGTTTCGTCGTAGGGCATTATAGATTTTGGCAGCTATGGATGTAAGTGTTATGCCTCGGTAGTTTTTGGCTAATCCGAGGTCCCCCTTTTTAGGGAAGGGGAGTATGCATCCCTTCATCCATCTATCTATCGGATTTTGGTTTTCAGATCTGGACCGGGAGAACAGCTTGGGAGGTGAAAGGGTGGGCAGTGTTGGGGATAGGACAGCTTCAAAAATCAGATGTTGGAATAGGGAATGTTTTGAGTGTGACGGTTGTGGTGCTATGATATGTACTGGGCGCTAGGGTTGTTGTTTTTCGAGTTGTACCTGGGTTTGTGGTTGAGATTGGGGTTGATTTGTTTTTGACAAAGTTTTTCTCCCCTTCCTTGTTTGTGTCTCCATTATCCTGTCTCCTTTTCAGATTTGAGGTTGTTTCCATTTCCTCAGGCTGTTCTTCCAGTGGGTGCTGCTTTTTCTTTTTCTTTTTTTCTAATGATACGATACTGGTGATTGGGCGGTTTTTGTTACTTCTGTTGGTACTGCTGCAGTATCTGTTGATGTTGTCGGTTTTGTTGGTGTAATTTTTTTCTTTTTCTTGTGCTGTTGTTACTGTGGTGGTTGCTGTTGCTGATTTGGCAGGGGATTTTTTATTTTCCCCCCTTTATGAGTTACCTGGGTCCACCCCTTTTCTTTATTGGGGAATCCCCAGTTTCAAGATTGGTGCTTTTTTGGTTGGTTTCTTTGTTTTCATTTTGTTTTGCGGTGGATTCTACTGCTGCTGCTGCTGTCTTGGTTGTTGTAGAGATGGTCGTTTTTTTAGGGCAGGATCGGGCAAAATGGCCCAGCTGTTTGAAAGACCAGCCTCCTGCCTTCAACGACCACCATCATCGTTTGATCTTTATATGCTATCGTATGGGGGATGATCTGAAACCCTCCCCTATTTAGGCACATACTGAAAGAGTAGTAACCATATGCCGTTACACTTGTTGATTTTATTTGAATAACGTCTTCCACGCCGCCATATTTACTTATGTTGGCGGCGAGAACGTTTCCGCTTAATTACATGGAGACGTTGCATACGGTGACTTTTATCCGTCTCTGATCTCTGTATTCCGGTTGAAGCCGGAAGAATTTAGTAGTAATATTACTTCCGGCCAGTTTTTCTTTGGCGAATTCTTCGGATAGTTACACTACATCCCAGTTGGCAAAGCTTCTTCGGCAAAAATACCTGCCTGGAATGCCTGTTGTTTTTAAAATTTCCTCGAATGTTTCTTTTTTTAATTCTGCCTGTCTCCTAGTACGTAAGTCTATGACTACGAAGGACAGAGTCTTAGGCTCGACCGCCTCTACCAATTCAGGGATCGGTAGTATCTCATTGTCTTTGAAATATTTTGTGTATTTCTCGACTCTGTCTCTTTCGGTGTGTGTGAATTGCGACGACCAGGAGACTGGCGTTGCAGGTGGTTTCTGTGCAGGCTGGATAGAGCTGGCCATAAGAAATGAGGCTGATGATAAATCTTCCGGCTTCTCAGAAGGGGAGGGTTTCAGGTCATTATTAAAAATGCCCTTTTGCGAGTTTTGCGAATTTAAAATTGGCTCCTCCATAGTTGCTTGAGGCAATTAGGTGGAGGATGTTGGTTTGGTTGGTTTTGGGTTTTTTGTTTAATGGCATATCAACCTTTGTAGGTTATTTAATGCCAAATCTATTCACTTAGAAGAACAGCTGTGGTACTATCTAACCCATAGCTGGGAGGATAAGGGGATTCATACCTTTCCCAAGGGTATTTGCCCGAAAGTGAACGTAATAGCGCGACTGGAGTACGAACTCGCGTACTACGATTCCGCAGTCCATCGCTTTAACCATTACACCACGATGACACCCCCCAGGAGGAGGAGGGTCCGAATGTTTGTTAAAAAAGACGATATGAACAGAATGACTTTCGTATGAAAAAATCCAATGAAGAAAATGATAAAACAGTCATGGTCGAATAACAAACAAAAATCAACAAAAAGCAGGCGTAGTTTGACCCACCCCAAAAACCAAAAACCAAACAATAACAGTTGAATTGTTTGGGGAGGGTCACTAAAGAGAAAAAAACTTGGAAAATAAACTTACGATAACAATGACAATAATTCCTTTAAGTCCTTGCGTAAAGCTGGGAGGAAAACTAACCGAAAGTAAATAGGGTTAGTATTTATGAAGGAGGAGGAGTTCATTATCGTGTAAATAAGGTCACCATAATAGTTAATGAATTAATTCTTGCATAGGGACTGATATGCAAGTCCCTAGTTATAGTCTGTTTTTGTTCACTTTATAGAATAAAGCATTTGTAACTTAGTGTCACGTTTGTTTTTACCTCCAACTTATTTATTTTTAACAATGGGGCCTTTACGTCCGGTAGCTTTTTTTTGTTTGTTTTGTCAATGTTTTAAAGTCGGCTTTTGGTAACGACCCCAAAAATTTCGACAACATCTCTTGCATTGCAATCAAAGTGTGCTACAAAGGGTTCATAGACCAAATCTATTATAATAATTTACAAGTGTTGTGTTCATCAACTAAACATATTCGTTGTCAATATCCTTCGGTAATAAAGGGGTAGAGTGGTCAAAGGCCTGAGTGGCTCCGCTGAGCATAGTCATCACCTTCTCAGACTCATGGCTCGACCTTACTTCTGCCAAAACTTTTTGGTCGTTGGAGAAGTTCTTTGGATTCCCCACATCTTTTCCACTAACTTATTTAAAATTTTAGAGGACCCTGAATTCCTTGACTTGTTGTGGCCGAATATTCCTTTTCCATTTTGCAGATGTTTTCATCTCGTTTATGCTTTAGTTTGGGTTTCACTTTTTTTTCTATTTGGTCAGTTCACCCTCTGAGTTGCTTAAGAGGGAGCTCCGCTGGTTCTAGAAAAATGTCGCTGGTGTCTATTGTTGGTATTACTGGAGTTGGTGATGGTGGTGGTGGTGGTGGTAACAGCGATTCTTCGGATGAAGTAAGAGGCAGAGGGGGATGCATTTTTCCGTTTGTTAATGTTGGTGGTGGCTGTTGTTAGCGGAGTTTGGAGAACGACAAACTAGAGTGGAAAGATCATGGGATTAGTGCTGATCTCTGCGTTTTCAAGTTTCTTCTTAAAAATGAGCTTTTTCCACGTACAAACGCATTTGCCCAGACTTTTGAGCTTAGAGGTTCTTTATGAGACAGAAACTCCGCCGGTTGCACCTTCCTCCAACCTTTTTTCACTGTCAGTCACTTCCTCTTGGTTTCCTCCATCGAAACCAACGCTTTTTATGTTGTCAATAGAGAACTCGGGATCGTTTTTTTCCAGGACAAACTGGGCTCATTTGCCCTGATAGATTTTTCTTTCTGCTGGGCAGTGAAATGCGGGAGAGGGATTCTGTTTGGGTAATTTCACAGGGGTATTCTTCTCCAGGTAAATCGAGAAGAGACGACCAGTCTTCCTACAACGCCAACAAGCCTTTCTTCTGTTGTTTACGATAACCGAAATAGCCTTGTTCCAATTCGTTAGGAGCAGCCGCCTCAGGTAGTGCGTCGCCAAATCTGTTACCTCCACCATTCCGAAGGCGGCCAAATGTCGAGATTCGTCCACACACGTTACATCTCAATTTACTTCGTCCAATGTGTGCTCGATAAAAAAAAAGCGAATTTTGGAAAGAAGACATCAAGAAGGCTTTTCCAGCCTTGAGAAGCGTGTAATTAGAGGATGAGGAGACCCGCAGATTAGCTAGAAAACGTTCTCTTGTCGGCATGCTCTGAGAGTTTTCTCTCGGTTCGGTTCGTTTTCATATCAACCTGCGTGAATTATTTAATGCCAAAGCTATTTATGTAGAACAGTAGAGGTACTATTTAACCAATTTCTTGGGTGCATAAGGTGGTTCATACATTTCCCAAGAGTATTTGTCCGAAAGTGAACCCAATAGCGCGTCTGGAGTTCGAACTCGCTTACTACAATGTCACAATCCAGCCCGTAAGCCACTGCACAATGGAGGACTCTTCTTTTCTTTCGGGTGAAGACTGATCTTTCTGACACCCTGTCATTGTCGAGTAAGGCATTATATCGATTATAAATCCGCAGGGCCGTGCGAGACAATGTAGTAGAGGAGATCGGTGTAACAAAGGAGGGTCGCTTCCTATGGCTTTATGTTCCCGGGATGAGATGTCTCAATAATGACGAGGCATCACTCACTTAGCTGGTGATACGTAATGTTCTCTGGTCAGTAGGAAGATCTTCATTGTGGGACTGATAATTACATCAAAATTTATCCGATTCGGTGATTTGAACATGCCTTTTTTCAATGCGCTGCCGTACGATAGATGTGTAAGCTTCTTCGAGGCCAGTTCCGTCTGTACCTTCGTGGCTAATGAAAGTCGTGATGTAGACGACATAGTAGAAGGGATTTTACGAGTTAGTTTTTCTCGCCTCAGACTTTGGTTGCCTTCTTTGAGCATCATTAAAGTAAAGAATTTGCGATCCTCAAAAGACAGGTCAACCCATCACATATAAGTATGACAAGGTTTTTTGTCTTTTGTTGGAAAAAAGAAGCGAAAACAATTCAACTTATCTTTTGGCCTTTATTTTGTTTTTATTAGTCCCCATCACCTTTTCAGTTCTAATTTATCTTTCCCATCAGATGAAAGAGAAAAAAGTTCTCTGGAGAAGTAAATAGTTTTGGATTTTTTTTTCTTGCATAAATATTTTGACCGGTTACCTCATTTTTTTCTGTCATGTTGGCCCGTGAGGAAAAGAAGGGATTCTATTTTTTCAATTGTAAATATCTTTTTCCTCTTTTTTTCTTCTCATCTTCGTGTTGCCGAGGATTTGTTTTTGTAAATAAAATCTTATTCCTTCCCCACTCACAATGTATCTTGTGTGCAACTAGCATGTTTTGGCGACTGTTGTTTGATAGATTTTTTTTATATATGTGACATTATTGTGAAAGGGATTTTGTTTGAATCAGTGAATGGAACTAATTAAGTTAAAGATAGGATAGTGAAGACCATGATCTTTATGCCTTGCCCATAAATAATTCCCTCAGCAAGTTAAGCGACTTTATTTTCCTTTTTTCTTTCATTTAAACTACATACAACAAAAATATGCCCAAAATAATATAAAAGCGTAACTATAAAGTGAAAAGAAAAAAAATAATAATGAAATGAAACATCTGTACAATTGTAGAATGAATGATTGATCATTGGAGAAAAAAATGCTGGGGAGTCTCCAAGGCTTAATGGCTAAAGTACTGGACTGCGACCTCGAAGTAAGCAAGTCCGTACTCTAGTCGCGCTATAGCGTTCACTTTTGAATTAATATCTTGGGAAAAGGTAGGAACCCCTTACCCCCCAAACTATGGGGGGTAAGTATAGTATCAGTTTTCCTCGTCCTTTGAATCTGTTGAATAAGAGATTGGAGTCGGTTTCAAAATATAGCCATGAAGTGGCTGATGTAATTTTGTAATTTGGCACCACGTGACTAAAGGAAATAATCACATAGCTTAAATATCACATCAGACATTGAGAACATTATATATCTAATAGAAATCACTAGACTTCAGATGTGTTGGAATGAACCGTTAATGATTCAAATCCAACACGAATGCTAGATGGTCCTTGTCTAAAAGGAGAAAAGACTGGGTTGATTTCTCAGCGCTTGAAACACCCTGGTAGGAGAATATCAAAGGAACGGAGCATTTTTTGTTTCTTGCTAGAAACCTCTCACTCAACCTACCTCTCTTGTTGAAAGCTAGATAAATCCTGTATTGGCATAGGCTCATCTATTGATAGTTTTCGTGAAACTCTGAGTCACGAGCGGCCTTATTTCATATATAAAATTATTTTAGTATTTTATCGTAAGACTATTGTGGTATTTGCCATGTCTTTTTATAATAAGTTTGCTAGTTGTTGTGACCGTTTTAGATCTTAATCTAATATTCTAAATTGTATATATGAAACTCAGTCTGAGCTAATAGGCATGGTATTATCTTACTTCCCGTCTGGGTATTGTACTTGTGTCTTCAGAGAGTCTGTCTGTCATTTCCACCTCGCCAACGTTGGCGTTATTCTGTTTATGGCCACTCCTTATTCTTGCTTAACACGCTCTGACATAAAGGCGGCCTCTCGGTCAGAATTGATTTACACAGGCAATCCAAAAACTCCAAAAAGAGCAAAGAGCTTGTATTACCGTCCTCGCAAAGAATGGCATATAAAAAACGAAAATATTCGTAAGTAATCGTTAATATGTATTCATTCAGCGTTTTCGAAGGAAGTAGGCCCTTAAAACCCAGAAAAACCTTCAAAAGATTGGATGTCTTTCACAACCGTTCCTATTTTGGGCTGTACATATTCGACTGGCACTTACAACCAGGAACTTGTCATTTTCCGTTAATGACGTAACTTTTACGTCTTCGGTAGAAAAGGGCAAGTTCCTGGACAGGATGAAATTAAGCATTCTTGTTAAGTTCGGATGGCACAGTCCCTTATGTAAATTTTTTAAAAGTCTTTTTTGCTGGTTGTCAAGCTGCATACCTTTGAGAACATGTCAAACGTGGTATTTTCTTTTCCCGGGTGATTGGTGACATCGAATGAGAAGCAAGAAAGCACCATCCCCCACTTTGCTATTTTCTCATTCTTCACTTCGCTTGTTTTTGGGTTAGATGTAAACGAGATTGATTTCTGGTCAGTAATAAGTTTAAAATGTCGTCCGATCAGGACATGTCACTATGAAAAAGATGGTACTGGGCGACCAGATTGTTTTACATAGCTATGGCGTCCATCTATGCTACCAGCGGCACAGAAGGGTCCGCAACTACTATAGCAGATTTCGTTACATACATTTTTAGTTCCTCGAACGTTTCGATAGCTTGAGGAGGCAATCGTAATGGGTGTATTTTCTCAGAGAACGCTGGTATCCAGGATGAAAAGCGAAGAAATATGCCCACAGTCTCTGAAAAGACAGAGGTGTCCTCAGTTATTGGTAAATTGAGAAGGGGTTTCAAATGTTCGTGGTTTGCTTTTATTATGCCTTTGCTTACGACATGCCACATCTGTTTTATTGTGAGTTGATGAAAAGAGAATTTTTCATTATTCACTGTGAGAGCGTGATTATTAACTGCAGCCACAACTTTTTAAGGTTTCTATCATGCTCTGCTCGATTATGGTCGTATACTCTCAATGTAGGTAAAAATGCCTTCAAATTTCTCCAGATATTATTTTATCAATAATTTTCTGGAAGTTAATCACGCTATTTATTAACCTGAAAAGAACAGATAACCTCAAGCTTCGATTGTCTTATACTTTTTGCCACCTGGTTTTATCCTGACGTAGAATCCAGCCGGTGGCCGGTATGTCTAGTTCACTCGGGCAATTTTCGCCGAAACTAAATCGCACGGCTCCCTTTGTTGAGCTGAAGGAACCATCACTATTCGCCACGTTGTGAATTTTTTGATCCGAACAGCGGCATTCTAGCTTCCTCAGATTGGTTCAATTTGGCTATAATCAACGCCGAAAGAAAAATCACTGTTTATGGAGAAAATAGTTCTTGTCGCAACCACAAGAACACAAAAAGAGACAAGCAACACTTACGATTCTCGTATAATAAAACTTTTTAAAGGTTATTGTCTTTAGCTCGCCATAGAAAAAATTACACAAATGCGTAGAGTACAAAAGAAAAGGTCACACGAGTTTTACTCGTTTGGTTAGAAAGGGACAGAGAGAGAAAAAAGATCTAATCTTTGTAGACGGTGTAAAGGGGATAACTAAGAATCCTTGTTTACTTTTACTTAAAGGTTTGTTTTCTCGGTTTTGTTGACAAAATTATCTGGATTCGCAAAGTTTCTATTTCCATCTCTTGGTTCTGATCGGACCAGCAAGATTAAACAAGTCGTTTTTCGCAACTTCAGCGTTTCTATCTGACCGCTCAAAATGTCTGTCGTTCTCTAATCGCTGCCTCGAACTGACTCTCAATCTCTCTGCCGACTGCTTATATGGAGTAGGGCGGGGTATCGATAATTTTTTGCTACGCCCCTGAATAAGGATATATAAATTGCCTGGACCACCCCGTATTTCGAATAATCTTTAAAACTCTACAGATGACTGCTTTTCAAGTGGTACTAAAAATGAATTTGGATTCCCCGCTGATAAAGGTCACTTGAGTCGGAAGAAATTCACTTATCTTGTCTCGGACCTAAAGTCTGGATTTTGTCCTCAGACCACCAAAGATCCCATTCACCATTTATCATAGGATTTAATCAACGAACCCATCTCTCCACTCTCCAAACCATCAACTTACTTACTAAAGACTCAACTCCAGAAACGTTAATCCAAAAAGGAAGAAAAATAAAATAAGATAAAAATTTTTTTAAAATAGGAAATTCCTTTTCCTATTCTCTGTATTAAAAAAAATTATTTCTAAAATTATCCTTCCATCCATTTAATTAATAAATTAATTCCATTAAACCGTTAATTGATAAATCCACCTGGGGGTCTCTCTCTCTCTCTCTCTCTCTCTGTCACATTATAACGACTTGGTGATAGGCAAGGAGCTAAAGTCCAACGTGCTAAAAACCTGATATTTACTAATTCCATCGATCATGTCATTAATACGAGAAAATACGTCGAACAAGATGAATTTAAATAATGATCATCAATGTTCATTCTTTTTTTGATTTTCAGAGGTTGCTTTGAAGACTGACGCTTTCCGTTCGAACAGGCTTGGATATAAACATTCTTGTTATTTCTGTTCTAATAAACTGCTTGTCTTCTTTCGTGCGTTGTCTCGATTTTATTGCTATTTTAAATATTGAGGGGTAAGACACGTTTGTAGCACAATAATGAGCATTCGTGTGTTTATATATATATATATATGGATGTGTATGTGTGGGTCTCTGTGTGTGTTTGTGGATGGATGGCCAAGGAGAGGATCTTATCCCTGGCATCTTTGAAGTGGCACCGGAGTGTCCGGAAGACCTTTCTTAGTCTACTTTAGCGTGAAGACCACACAAAGAGCTGTGCCCACGAAAACCTACGACACTGGAAAAGAAGGGTGAAGAGAGTCAGTGATGAGAATCCAAAGCAGTCAGTCTGGAACAGAGAAGCAATAAGTCCGGAGCAGAGGGTCAGTCAGTTAAGAGTGAGACACCGGAGTATGGAGTCAAGACACAGAGCAATGAATACGATGGCCAGATGAGTCAGCATTTTTGGTAGCTGTGGAGGACTTTTCGCAGAGTTCTCGCATGTCATAACAAATACACACAGAATGCTTATGAGTGACAGACTTCACCTTCCTGAGTTTTGCAGTTCTAATTCCATGTTTTTCCGTTTCTTCCTTAAACCCTCTATTTGTTGTTTGGTTTTCGTTTTTGTTTTTTTGTTTTTTTTACTGCCAGGTGTGAGAGTAAACAACGGGATCCACACCACTAGACAAACGGCCAAACCAACAAAAAAAAACCCCCCGCCGTTTGTGGATGTCTTACAAGTTGTCTTTAGAACGCAGATATTCAGGAATAGTTTGGGTCCACCGAAGATTTTCTAGATACAAGGGTGCTGCTAAAGGAAGTCGTGCAAAGTATGATATTGTAATAGAGGTTATTAATTAAGAATTTATCCCTTAAGATTTTAGCTCTACTTAACTGTATCCCATTACGTGTGTCGATAATGCTGCATTCACCATAGCTCTTTTGCGAAAGCAATGGAATATTCGCAGTTCATTCGGCTTCACGATTCTGGAGCTAATATAACTATCGGAACTAGTGCATCATAGAAACATAATTTACTCTCATTTGGTATGGGTAAATAGTAGGACAGACTAGGTTCTTCAGCCTTGGTGAGGCAACTAGTCTAGGAGAAGGAAAACTCTGAATTAAAACCTGTTAAACTCCGCTTAAAAATTGACCTTGCGTAGAGGTTGGTAAATAGGATAATTTACTCTCATTTTATAATAGTTTTGAATAACAGTCAGTTACGGTTGCAGAGGTCTTAGAAAGACTGATTTTAGATGTCAACTGACAGACTTTCGAAAAATATCCCAAATTGTAGCACCAAGTATCTCGAGCTGGACAGGAAAGACTGAAAAAGTAGCATTTGCGACTTGCCGCTAATAGAGTTTCTTCGACTCTTTCTGGATGAAGCTTAGAACTTTTTAACGAGCCTCGTATATCTAATCAAAGGTATCCTGCTATTTCTCTAAATCTCTCTGAATTGCTTATTTTTCAATTTTCCTTTGACAACAATTCACTTTATTCAACGATGCTCAAGCATTGCAATCCTATTAAGGAGACGGTGCTATCCTGCTCCTCTAAAACTCTTGCTTAGTACATATGACCTCATCATTGTTTCTAAAATGGCAAACCACGCTGTTGGGATTTGAGTTTAGGAAACAAGAAAAAGTCAAATGGTGCTAAGTCCGGGGACAATGTGAACAGACATAGTGTGAACAGGTGCGTTATCAAGAGCATACCTGCCCTCCGCTCCACTCTACGTTTCGACTTGATTGCTTCTTTCAGTTTTCTTAATTCTGATGCATATTAATGGTTTTTATTTTGTCCTAGTAGTCTGTCATGATTACGCTTTCAGAATCTAAAAAAAAACAGAAGTCATCACCTTGCCAAGAGACGCTGTCTGGTCGAACTTCTTTGGGGTGGAGAACCAAAGTACTTCCATTGTTTGCTTTGAATTACGTTCGATTCAAGTTCGAAATGATGAACCCTGGTTTAATTTTGAGTTACTAATCAGTGTTAATTTGGGTTAACTGAGAAGCGAGTCAGAACTGTCCTTTTCAGCTTGTGCTCTGGCATCAGCATTCTTGGGACCCATCTCTCAGATTTAATGCTTACGAAGAAGAACGCCACCTCTCCAGTTACCCAATAACAAACTTTCACTCTTTTCAGCATTGGCCCCAACTCGTGCTGCAATTACGTCTGAGAGGCGGAAAACAAAGACGATGACGTCATGTGTATACGCGGACACCTTCGCCTCGAGATAACCGGCGAGTGAGATTTCGCGCAGGACCGGACTAATCCTCCTGTCTCTAAACCTTGGGAGCAGGGGCTCCAAAGTGAGGACATAGAGTGGAGGGGGCAGCTCTGCCAAACAGATCGTTCGATTTCGAAGGACGCTTTCTATTCTTTTGTATTACTACCGCAAGACATTGGTACAGAATGCAAATCCAGCAGCGGTTCGAATCCCCTAGAAACCAATTGTCCACACTATCAAATGCCTTGGATAAATCCAAATCGATCAGCGTGGCTTCATTATCGTCTGATAACCTTGCGCACCAAATGCAGGTTGTTTTGGCTCGATTTTCCCTTAACAGCTCAGTTCTGATCTGATCGCTAGCAACAATCTGCAAGCGGTTCGTGAAGACCCGAGCCAAAATCTTTGAGTCTGTGTTTAGGAGAGTTATGGGCCTAATTTTGTCTATATTCCTATACATTCTTGGCACCTTTCTGTAGCAATTTGATCACATCCTTAATGACATGTCCAGGGATGGCTTTCTGGGTAAACCAGTGGTTGAACATATCTGTCAGAATAGGCGCAAACATATATGACAGCCTCAAGTAAACCAACCTGTAACGGCGAATTATTGAAGCCGACCCGCTTCAATGCATCAGAGCTAGCTGCTTCTGTCTCCTGTATTGGCAAAGGAAAATAGCTGCGAAATTCCTTTACCGGGAGATCCGGCAACCGAGCAATAAGATCTCGAAAACACATCGTGACGGTCTGCAGAGTTAATTTATCTCGAAAAGACTTCTCGTGTTGGCAACAGAAAAATTCACTCGTCAACCTAGGAGTGATGTTTATTTTTGATATTGGAGCTCACGTTTCCGGTAGGGGTGAAAAACTCCGTTTGCTGATGTCACGGATGTCTGGGGTTTTTTTTACCGAGGATTTTTGATATGTGGGAATTAATAAAAACAAATAAATACAAAAAATGCAGAAACTCCCAGAAAACCCTAACAGGAAACGGGGCGATGCATGCGCAAAGAAGGAACCTTCTCAGCGAAAGAAAGAAGCTCGTTCTCCTTCAGCAGTGACCAGCGAAGTGACAACGCCTACATCTTTCTCACTACTGGTGGAAGGCGCCATGCGTCCGTCTCTAGACGATGTATTGGCTAACCTTTCCTCTAGTAACAGCCGCCTCTTTTACCAACGACCCAAAACAATGAACTCATCAGAATCACAATTAAGACACCATATAACAGACTTAGCGACTAACACATTTTAACATCTGTAGTGGGTGCATGTAGCGAGTGAGAGTGAGTTCGGGTATTACTTCACGCTTAGTTCCACTACAAATACAACAAAAATTTTTACAATCATGTAAAACAAATGGAATATGACAACAACGAACATTAAGAAACAAACAACTTAATATTCATAACAAAACAGGAATGAAAATAAATGAGAAGCATAATGTGCGAGTGGCCTTTGTAAAAAAAGTTATGGCCAGATTGTTCACACGTGTGTGTGTGTTTAAATGTTAATAAAGTCTATTAAATAAATGGTTCCATGGTTGGCCGACGTAAGTTGGATAAAAATAATTGTCTTTACTTACATATGTGGATATGTGTGTGTGCATATGAATGATGGACCGTGAGTGTGGGTCTTTGCTTTCAATAAGTCTGCACTGTGTTTTTTCTTAAGATTTTGGCGACAGCGTGTCGCATTAATGAAAGTAAGTTCCCAACTGACCTGGTTGATTTAATTCTTCGTTATTTATACTTTAGTAATGGGTCAAAAAATAGTTTTATTCCAGGTCCTAAAACTTAAGCGCGTAGACATTTCTTGACCTTTCAGATTCGTATTTTTACTTATTTATTTTAGAGCCTAAATATCTTCTATTAATTAGTTTCTGATCCTGTTTTTCTAGAATGTTCTTATTCTATGTTTTTTTAGCTGATTGGTTGAAAAATATAAAAATGTAACTTCAATGCCAATGCGGTTTTGATCCAAAATTTCTAGAATATTCTTATGCATGTTTTTGTTGATTATTTTAAGGCTAAAATGTGTATTTTATACATCTTGACTGGGAGACACAACTATTTCCTTTGTATTCAGGAAGAATTACCTCACCCACTGAATGGTTGTTGAACCCAGAAATAAAGGCAAAATATAAAGATATATTGGCCTCCTATCTTCTGTTCATGTCTTCTTTCATATAATTCCTTGCAGCTTTCATATCCAAGAAGTTAAACCAGCAAGATAACGTGGAGTAAGAATAGAATAACTCAGAATGGAGTCAGATACCAAACAACAACATAAATTACGTAGAAACTCCATAGATTCGAGTAGCTAGCAGGCTATGATAAGTCAATGACATTTTTAGAATTCTGAATGGTTTAAGATTTAAAATTTTAATAAAGGAATTATCAAATATTCATAAAACAATTACATACATATTTACTGAATACACCCGTCAGAAAAATGCGATGCTCTTACAAAATCGATTAAAAATTAAGTCGACTCATAGATAGAAAATTATAGAGAAAAAAAATCAAATCACTCTTGATAATTAATGTTAATACATAAATGCAGATGATCTACAAAATTTAGAGCAACAAAAAAATTATTGCACTTTGAATTGAATACAGATTAAAAAGAAAATGCCTGCTGAAAAATATATAGCTGTGTTGTGCATCATCCATTCGGAGGCTACACCCACACTTCATCTCCAATTAACACTGTAGCTTCTTGTTCAGTGGCTGGAGGCACATCACGTGGATGCCGCCACTCGTACTTAAAAATTGCATTTTGAGGCACAGAATCCACTTTTTGTCCGGTTCTCGGTGACAAGTTGCACCAAAACACAGCCTCCTGCGGGGAGATCCCACTTCTTTCCGCTAAAACTTTGATAGTCCGGTGATGCCTCTCGACAATTCCATTGCCGCTCGGCCTGTATGCTGCTCTAAAAAAACATCTCACTCCCCACTTGTCTTGCATTTCTTTCAGGGGGGCAGATCGAAAGGCTCTACCATTGCCCATTAAAACCTCTGCCAAAACTGTTGAGATCACTCCCTCTGTTTCTCCCCTAATCCGCTTCCATATAGCAAATCTCCCGGGACCACAATCTACCATTGATAGATACACATCGTTCCTGTTATGGGTTACGTCGATTGCTAGCCTTTCAAAATTCTTGCACACTCGGAGCAGGATCGATTGATTGGCATCTGTCGCATGTCCAGACAATCTGTCTTACCTCTTCTCTGTTGATATTCGGAATCACCTTCCTCGCTAAAAACAACGTCCTATCCACACCCATGTGATGCATATACAGCTCCCGGGAGTCCGGATTTTCTATGCAATTTGCTGCTGCCACTCTTTCCGCCAAGTGTTCCGGCACTCTCAGCCAAGTCTTCCTAACCCTAGAAAGAACTAGCTCTTCCATCGAACTCTGCTCGGAAATCCTGATACTCTATGACCATTTCCTCTTTTTCTTTACCCACTTTGCAGTCCTTACTCGAGTGAACTGCTACGGCACAATTGGCTGCTCCGAAGTCCACTCCGTCGCTGTTGATCAGGACCCCTCCCTACTGACGAATTGCGTCCATCCTTATCACCTGGTCTATCGCTTCTACCATCCAATCCATTACAACCGCATTTATGTTCAGCTTCATTCCACTAACTACTAATTTCACAATAATGGAATGGTTGGAAGACCTAGAATTGACCTGTGAGCTTTGCGAGATTACCAAGGTAGAGCGAGTTCTGCCACAACGATTAAAAGGTGCGGCCCGGGAAACATATAAAAGCCTACGGAACGGATTCGTTCGTGGCTTTCGAACAATTTACCACGCGCTGCCTCCGTCCAGAAGAGACTGCAGATGGGTTCCAAACAGACTTGCAACGATTGGCACGACTAGTTGGGGAAACGCCGCCAGAATGTTGGATAAAGAGAGCCTTGGTCAATGGGCTGTCGAGTCACGTCAGGGGACTCCTCCGATCGTCAACCAGGTTAGAAACCCTAACTTCAAGAGAGGTACTTGAAAGGGCTCGCACCATATTAGTGGACACCAGGGACGAGCAGGTGGCCGCTGCAGCGCGACCTGAGCATACCTCGCATACCTCGAACATTCACAAAATTGGTCAGAGTAATGTCACCTGTTTCAGATGCAGGGGCACGAACCATCTGGCCAGAGATTGTATGCAGCGCAACAGTATTAGAAACCAGATAGAGAGAGATCAGCTCTATGCTGTCATCTCTACAACAAAACTGGGCACCTTATGAAAAATTGTCCTGGAAACGGAAAACAGGGGTGAGATGTTAGCGCCACTCTCTCCCCATTCAAATTAAAAGAGGTGCTCCCCGTGATTGAAGCTGTGGTTAATGGCAAGAAGCGCATGGCACTTGTGGACTCTGGATGTTCTCGGTCCCTCGTGACCGAATCAGCGTGCAACCCCTGGAGTCAGCAGGCATCAGACGTTCTGACAGTTGACGGCAAGACTCTTCGCGGTAACGGCATTGGGACTATCACGCTGGCAGTAGATAACGTAAGCCCCGTGAAAGCTGATGTGCTGGTCGTGAACAGTTCGCTGTTGGGCTTCGACATGCTAATTGGCATGGATATTATTAGGATGTTGGGTGGAGTCCACACAGATCAGTCCGATGATGCTATCTTCTCTAAGATAGAGCCGCTGCGATCAGAATAGAGGAAACGGACTTCAGCGCTGAGTTCAATGAGCAGACCAGGGCTTGGACAGCGTCATGGAAATGGTCAGGTAATCAGCAACCCAATATACTTGTGAACAAGGTGCCCGAGTATCCTATGTCCGCTCAAGTTCGACAGGATTACCGTCATGAGCTGGAAACGGCTGAAAAATGAATGGCTGCTTCTCTATCCTGAGGAGGAACTCGGTCCCCCAAAGGGCCTGATTCTATTAATGGCCGTCTTTCAACAAAATAAGTCGAAAGTGCGCCCGGTGTTAAACTTTCGTGAACTGAGTGGATACGTCGACGCATACACAGCGCATGCCGGCGTCTTGTGCACAAAAATTAAGAGAGTGGAGAAAGAAGGGCTCCAACGTGTCAGTGCTCGACCTCCGAAGGGCGTATTTGCAAGTGCGTGCGCACAGATCTTTGTGGCCGTACCAGACAGTTATCCTCGAAGGAAAGAGGTACTGGGCTTTCGAAGGAAAGAGGTACTGGGCTTCGGACTCAATGTAGCACCATCAATCATGCGGGCTATTGTTGAGGCTACACTCTTAAAAGATGATGCAGTCCGGCAGGCAACTTTGGCGTACATCGATGATGTCTTCATCAACGAAGATATAGCTTCTGCAACCAGGGTGAGGTAATATTTGGCTAACTTTGGACTGGTGAGCAAGGAATCAGAGCGACTGCAGAACGGTGCACGAGTGCTTGGCTTAACAGTTCAGGAAGAGGGCAAAATGCAAATATGGGAACGAGGGAATGAGGTCCCAAGCGTGCCACAGGTCCTTACCCGTGTTCCCATTTTGTGGAAAGCTGGTCGGGCACTTCCCAGTTATTAAATGGCTCAGAGTGGCTGCATCATTCATTAAGAGGAGAGCAGGCAGACATAACAAAGGGTTGGGATGACGAAGTGACTGAAGTTCCGTTAACAACAATGATAACAGAGGTCCTCGCGAGAGTGCGCCAACACCCCGTACGAGGAAAGTGATGTGTTGATGGCCCTGAGCTCGACGTTTGGGTTGATGCAAGTTCCTTAGCCACCGGAGTGTCACTGGAGCATAATGGAGCTACCGTGGAGGATGCGAGCTGGTTACAAAAGGAGAGGGACACGCAGCACATAAACTTGGCGGAGCTTGATGCTGTGCTAAAAGGCATAAACATTGCACTGATGTTGGAGGCAACTATATTGCATCTACACACTGACTCTGCATGTGTGCACAAATGGATAACAGACACCCTCACGGGGAAGGCTAGAGTGCGCACCAGAGCAGCAAGTGAGATGCTAATCAGGCTTGATGCACTCGCGAGCTTAGTCAGTTGAGCCTCCGTACTGTGCAAGTGCTGTGTCACCAAGCAAGCACAACTTCGACTGGATAAGGTCTATCCATCACCGAAGTGGTCACTCTGGCGTAAGGCAAACATTGTACTTCATCAGGCAGGTCGATCCCACGGTCTCTAAAACGTCGGTGAGGACTGTGGTAAGGAACTGTAAGAAGTGCCTTTCGATTGACCCGCTACCCACGCGTTGGCCAAGGGGGAAGCTGGACGTTAGTGACACTTGGTCTCGAGTGGGAATGGATGTAACCCACTACCAAGGCAGACATTATCTATCGCTCATTGACTGCGGGCTCTCACGGTTTTCAATTTGGCGTCATCTAAGGCGACAAGATGCAGCGAGCGTTGTCAGCCACTTGGAGAGTCTGTTCTGTGAGCGCGGTGCGCCGGCTGAAATGCTCGTTGACAATGATATAGTATTTCGCAGTAAGGTCTTCAGGGACAATTTAAGCGAATGGGGAGTCCGATTGTATTTCCGTTGTGCGCACGTCCCCTCTGGTAATGGCATTGTGAAATGATGTCATCGGAGTGTAAAACGGATCGCAGCAAAGAAACAGTGCCCTATAATGGAAGCAGTCTATTGGTATGATGTCACCCCTAAGGATAATGTGTCGCCGCTGACTGCCCCTGCCAACCTGATTCATCGCTACTGCGTCCGACTGAAAGGTATTGATGCGCTCGCTCCAGATAAGCCCAAACAGCAGCAGATAAAAGACGACGTAGGCAATCATGTCTGGATGAAGACCCCAAATGGATGTTGTACGCCCCCTTATGCACATGGACATGTTACAGGTGTGATCAGCCCATAGAACGTCCTCGTCGACGGGATGCTCCGTCATGTAAGGGACCTATGTCCCGTCATATGCTTGGATACCTCAGAGAGTGGGAGTGACAGCGAACTCTCGTCCCAAAGTGCAAGGATGATCACCATCAATGAAGTACACAGTGATCCCCCAGAGGTAAACAACGCGTTTGCAACGGAAGACACTTCTGCAGACGAGTCATCCGAGGAGGAAGTGCCATTGCCTCGGAGGAGCGCTAGACGCAAGAGACCCACCCCGGTTTGTCATCTGTGTGATCATGAGATCACGGGGGGTAGTGAAACTGAAAGGCAGAACCCGCAGACAGCTGTCTCCGATGAGCCAACTGGGATTCATCGTTCAAAGAGGCCACGAGTGGCGTGCTGTTGTTTACGTGAATTCAGCAATCATACACGGCTGGAGTGAACGAGAGATTAAATGTGACAACGAAGCTGTATGAATTGAATTCCTTTTATGGCAACACCGAAAGAAAGAAACAAGAAGTGACGAGCAAAATGGCCTACCTTGAAGTTCAAAAATTGCGCGAATGTATCTTGCGTGTAGAATACCGGAAGTACAGAAAAAACGGAAACATGAGCGTCGTTGGGAGTGCAATTTGTAAGCCCCACGTCTCGTTTCATATGCAAATTTCGGTCAGCAGGGAACAGGTATAAAAGAAGCATTGTGGAGAGGGGCATTGGATGTGTTACTTCGCTGCAGAATCACGCAAACCAGTGTATTGACGTCGCAAGTAAGAGAAAGAAACAGAGAAATGGGACTGGTGGTGAACAGTCGGCAAGTAAGAGTGAGACAAAAAAACAGAAATACGAGAATGGTGGTGAACAGTCGGCAAGTAAGAGTGAGAGAAAGAAACAGAGAAACAGGACCTCATTATAGTACAGCCAATGTCAACCAGGGCTCTTAATTTCCTGCCGTTCATCACATCCTCGTTTAATTGTAGTGTCTGGAGCGCATTGTTTATTAGATAGTCGGAGCAGCTACTAGTGCAGTAGTAACCCTCCTTCCTTCGTTTCCCTGGTCGCAGTAGCGTGCTACGTGTCCTACTTTTTCACAACGATAGTCGGTCACATCTACCTTACAATTCCTGACCATGTGAGGACCTTGCATTTCCACTGAATGTTCTCTCTTCTGCAACTACTCTTCATCCCGCCGCCCGCGGATGGGTGTAGCCACTCCTCACCCGCATTCTCCTTTACAACCGCTGCCCCCAAAATAGTAGCTCGGTTCGCCGTGAGTACTCGCACTTTGCTTATTAGTTCGTCCATATTCGTACCTGTGACATTTGGTAACTGCTGTAGCGCAACTGACACGTCCTCTGGAAAGCCGTTCACAAATGCTAACTTAACAGCAGTTTCTAATCCTTCCCCGGCAAAACTGGACAAACCAGCCAGCCTCCTAATTTCATTCACATAGACATCTACTGTCTGTCCAGTCCAGTAGATCCTGGATAATTTGTTGTCAGACACGACAACACCTCCTGTAAACGCTTCTTTCAACCTATCCTCGATCCTCTTTACGTCTATCTGTTCGTGTTCGTATATCTCCAAATATAGCGCCAACGCATCGCCATCCAGGTACAAGAGTATGAGGCTAGCTAAATCCGCTATGTTTTGTAATTTCGCCATGAGCCTCATGTTCATTAGCCTTGCAACCATGTCACCTTCGCCGCTAAAGGGTTTTATCACCTCATGGCTAATTTTTCCCGACATTTTGGGCCGAAATAGCTTGTAGTAAACTTATATTTCTTTTTTTATTGCTTATTTACAGAAATGTAGCGAATTTAATAAAAAGAATACAGCAAGTAATTTTAGTTCTTCCTTCAGATCTCGAAACTTGGGTGGGACCTTCGCACGCTTCTTTCACCGTGAGAATAACAAAACACACAGCCGCTATCTTATAAACTTGAATGGCCAAACAAGAAAAACATAAGGCGAACGACTACTCACGTTTAAACCAGTGCAGCAGGAAAAAATTTTTTCGTTTTCTATTCAGTAGCTACTACATCTCGAGTTTACCACGAATCCTTCCTCGCTGTTTCTGCGTCTTCTCTTTACGTCTTAAACCATAAAGGAAGAAAACTGCGCCCCAAGAAGGCTCGTTGCTCATGCGTCGCACCTTTACATTTTTCTAGCGAGATTACCTCCGAGTAATAAACAAAGTATATTTGTTGCTACCTGCATTGTTTTGATATTTCTAAATAGTAGATAAGTCTCCTGTCTATTCTTTCCATTTTTTTTGTCTGTGCCTTGGGAAAATCGTTTCTGTTGCAAATATTATTTTTCCTTTTTTTTTCGTTATTACTGTTTCTCCCTATGATAAATCAGTTGGAAATCCTTATGACAGTTATGAAAGAAATTTTAAATTTTAACACAAAATCTTATAAACGAATTTGAAATTAGTTTTTATTGTTTTGGTTTTATTTTATCTTTTTAAACGTCATTGATCTGATATTTACGATGGACTCTCCTTGCTCTCCATCTCTTGATCACTCCTTGAACACACAGTTGATATAAACTTTTTGTGCTGCATGAACTATTAAAAAGAGCTGAGCGAAAAATATTTTTTCAGTTCGACTTGATTAAACTTTTATGCAGAAACTGTTAGAGTTATTTCAAAAGCTATTATTAATAACTTTCATAGTTTCCGTCCATATTACGGAAAGTAAGAAATAAATTGAAATCATGTGTGTATGTTTTAACATTTTGAAAAGATGCAAACATTACAGGAATTATGTCACAGACATTTACCTATCGTCAGGCAACTGTATCACCGAGGATATTTAGCTTTTAAGACGCGGTAATGATAATACTGATTCTTTATGTATAATAAAAAATCAAGGTTTGATTTGGTTTGGTTTTATGGCATATCAACCATTGTTGGTTATTCAATGCCAAATCCTATTTTTACATATTAAATATATGATTCGTAAACACATTTTGTAGATACACGCAGTTAAATGATCAAACAGTTCTATTTCTAACAATTCAATGTAGCATAAATCATTTGTTTTCATAGTTTGAATGTCAAACAGTTCTATTTGACCCATAACTAGGACCCTATTAGGTGCTATCACTCCAGGCCAGAGCGATGGCAATTAAATGGTACTCCTCATTCCCCAAAGCTCCAGCATTTTCAGATTGTTTTGTGTCATATCAGCACATTCGATGGGGAAGTCTTACCCCTTTGCAGAGATGCATTTGGTGTATTCTACGGCCCCAGCCTACTGGGGAAAAAGCTATTGAAAAAGGAAGGATAATAGAAAGTAATATAAATATGTTGCACATATTTGTATCACGCATATGTATCACAAAAAAGCAGCAATTTTTACATTATGCAATTGATGGGAGTCATGTGATAAAATTATTTCCAATCAAAGATTCTTTTGGATAATGGCACCTGTATTAGTTGAGGTTTGAGCTCCATATCAATAAAAAATATCTTTCGATTGGCGCCAGCCCACCCCTTATCCTACCAGCCAGGATCCAACCAATCACCACCGCAGACTCAGAACCAGCTGATGCCAAGATTCGACCAATCACAACAGCACTCTGAAAACAATAGCCTTTTTCCAGGCTAAGATACACAGCTTTTTTCAAGGCTAAAATACAGAGCCTTTTTCAAGGCTGCGTATTTTACGGAAAGTTACTGCCACAATTCTTTTCAGGATAATAAGTCTTGTTTCCCATCTTCGATCCTTTTTATGGATCTTTGCAAGTACCACGGGATGATGATGCAGCAACCAGCCAGACGCCACAGACACTCTGAGCTAAGGACCAGTCCACGAGCAAACGACAATGCCGAGATTATCATCAGCACTTCGAGGATCACGTCAACTTACTCCCGGTTTACTAGCGACTGAATAAAACGGGAGATCAATTATTCGGTTTCAGCAACCCGATGCATCCACCTCTCCGACCGTCTCCAGATTTCTTACCGATAGACAATCTTATAAAGAAGCGAAAAGAGACTGAGATAATGCTATGGCTAGACGTAGCCTTGTGCTACATGCGCGGAGATAAAGAAGCGAAGCGAAATCGAGATATGATAATTTCAAGAGACAGAGAGACAGATTATACTAACAGTGATGTTAGAATGTTATGGCAATTTGTATGCAAAATATAGTAATTTGTTTGCCAAATGTGGTGTTTTAGGCCGCAAAATATGTTGGTTTAGTTGATAACTAAAGAACGTTCGTATCAGGAAAAAACATGAACACAACTTGGAATTTTTATGGTATTATATTACTGTTGCAAACAAATTGTTCTGTTTGTGGCAATATAATATCATACAAGAATAAACATATAATAGATAACATAACTTAAGCCCCTTGTGTTATATATACCAAAGTTTAACATGACTCTCTCGTTAAAATTGCCTCTGCTACAATTGCTGGAACTGTAGCATAGATAATTTTAACGTCCGTTGGTTACGGAGATCGTTTGGAAAAGAGGTCTAGACACGTCTTTTGTTTTCTGACAACAACATATGTAAGCCACTGATTGGTTAGTTTGAGGGGTGTACCGTCATATTATATGCGTCATAATTGTCCTTTAGAGAGTGGGGTCAACCAAGGGAGACAACCCACCTACTTCCAGTATATTATGTATTTTAAATAAATAAATATATTAAAAAAATACAAATCTCTTTGTGGACCTTCTTATTTTAAAATATATCCTTATTCTTTGGACCTACAATAACTATCTTTATATATACCCATTACAAAGAAGGGATGCCACAAGAGAACAAACCAATGAACAAAATGGAAAAAATGATAAAGGAAGTACTCGAAAACTTAGAAGATATAAAAGAAAACCAAAAACGTCTGGAGGAAGAAGTAAAAGAAATTCGTTCAACGATGAACATCATCGCAAACCAACAGACTCCACCACTAAAGAAACCCGAAGACAACAACACAAAATCCATAATGGGGTACATAGAAAAAAATTACGACTACCTATGGAGAAGGCATACAGAACAAAAAACAAAAAATTGAAAATGTGGGGAAACCTGTAAAACCAAAGAAAAAGAGGCCTTCTTTAATACAATAAAAAGACAGATGTCTATAAGAACGGCCGAAGTCCGGCCTTTATCATTTTTTCTTTGCTTTGATAGAGGCACGAGCGTAGCACGTCGCGATCACAGAGGCGGCTTGGCTCTTTCAGTCATGCCGGGGTTACTGTCGGAGCCGATATGATGCAGAAATAACCCGAAATCGGCAATGAAGACAGCGCATCACTGAAGACCTCCCTGATGCATCTAAGATGTATGATTGAAATGTGAATGCTGGTAACAACAGTGATGACTGGGAACAGACTAGTTGGCAACCAGGGAATAGACCTGGTGACGGTTGGAGAGGCAACTGGCAATCCGGAAAGACGGGTAGTGGGGCAAGATGGGTTAGCAACCCAAATTGCACGCACCGTGAGGAGCAACCAAGAAGGATGCTACGACGAACCTAAATGCGCAATACCCCCTGGGGATCCCGAGAGGTGGGTGGAAGAGATCCTCAACAGGATGGATTTAACGGAAACGAACAGGAATGCCCAACCAACTTTAAGCAGATGCATTTGTGGTAAGACGTGCAAAAACCAAAGAGGTTTGAAGATACATCAAAGCCGGATGAAATGTCTGGAGGGGGGTAACCGGGAGCAACGTGCAGGTGCAAGCCCTGGTAAAACGGAGGATGTGCAGGGACAGGAGTCATACCACAGCGCCCAGTCCCTCCAAGCTTCAGTTCCTCTCACTCTGGGCAAGGAGCCACGTAAGAAGATTAAATGGCCCCCAGCGAACAACAAGGGGGCCTGGCAGGACTTCGACAATGACATTTGTGAGATAATCCAGTCAGCTACGAAGGGGGACGTGGAGAGGCGACTAAGTTTCATGACGACAATAATAACTAGCTTGGCGTCAAAAAGATTTGGTTGCATCGAACCCCGGCAACCAAGGAGGCCCTACACTGCCAACCGTAGGGTGAATAAAATGAAAGACCTAAGGAAAGATCCCTTAAGAAGCTCTATAGAAGAGCGTCAACCCCTCGAGGAGCTCAGGGGAATACTCAAAGGGGAGCGGAGTGGCACAGGAGGAGGAGGAAAGAAAGATCAAAGAAGCGGGCAAATTTTCCTGTCTAATCCCTTCGGCTTTGCAAGAACATTACTAAGGGAGAAGCGAAATGGGAATTTGGAGGCATCGGAGGAAGAAATTAACAACCATCTTTGATATACTATGAGTGACCCTGCAAAAGATCAAAATATGGGTATTAACAACCGCTTGATTCATCAGAAGCCACCAGTGGTCCAATATGACACCCGCTTGCCAACCTGGAAGGAAATGCAAGAAGTTGTGAGAGCCACAAGATCCGCCTCATCACCAGGACCAAGTGGGGTACCTTACATTGTGTACAAGCGGTGTAAAGGGGTTCTACAAATCCTGTGGAAGATATTGAGAGTCATTTGGAGGAGAGGCAAGATCGTGGAGCAATGGAGATTCGCTGAGGGGGTATGGATCCCGAGGGAGGAGGGTTCGAAGTTATTGGACCAGTTCCGATTAATTTCATTATTAAACACTGAAAGTAAGATCTTTTTCAGTTTATTGTCAAGACGATTATCAGATTTCTTCCTGGGTAACGACTACATTGATACATCAGTCCAGAAGGGCGGGGTAGCCGGCATGCCAGGGTGCCTTGAACATACAGGAGTCCTGACACAGCTCCTGAAAGAGGCAAAGGAAAGCAAAGGAGACTTGACCGTAATATGGTTGGATCTCGCTAACGCCTACGGGTCCATGCCACACAAACTGGTGGAGGAAGCCCTAACGAGACATCACGTACCGCCATCAGCATGCGATCTCATTGCAGACTATTATAAGAATTTCCGGCTGAGAGCATGTTCTAGTTCAGTAACATCAGAGTGGCAAACCCTGGAAAAGGGTATCATTACAGGGTGTACTATGTCTGCCGTCCTATTCTCATTGACTATGAACATGCTTGTGAAGGCGGCAGAGGTGGAATGCCGAGGTCCTTTGTCTAGATCAGGAGTTCGCCAATCACCAATAAGGGCTTACATGGATGATTTAACCGTGACGACAACATCTGTCAAGGGAGGTAGATGGCTCTTAAAGGGTCTCGAATGTATTTCAAGCCAGCGAAATCCAGGTCACTAGTATTAAAAAAGGCAATGTCATGGAGAAAGTCAGATTTACAGTCGCAGGAGAAACAAAGCGAAAAGCCTATTAAGAGTTTGTGCAAGACTTTCAACAGTAGTCTGAAGGATACAGCCGCAAAACAGAGGGCTATAAAATACCTTGAGGAATGGTTGACAAAAATCGACAAATCTGGATTGCCTGGTCGATTTAAGGCATGGTTATTCCAGCATGCAGTTTTGCCCCGGATATTGAGGCCATTGCTCGTCTATACATTCCGATTACCACCGTGGAATCGTTAGAAAGAGCAATTAGTAATCGGTTGAGAAGGTGGCTGGGCTTGCCGAGATGCTTAAGTGGTGCAGGAACAGCAACGCATTGCGCCTCCCCTGCAGCAGTCTCATGGAAGAATTCAAAATCACGAAGACCAGAGAACTGCTACAGTATACAGAGTCTGAAGATCCAAAAGTGGCGGCAGCAGGAATTCAGATTAGATCTGGCAGGAAGTGGAGTGTGAGGAGAGAGTTGCAAGTGGCGGAGGAGAGGCTTAGGCATAAAGATATCTTAGGGTCGATAGCTAAAGGCAGAGTGGGATTGGGGTTTTTCCCCTCGACGCATACCATCAGTGCCAAAGGCAAGGAAAGACGCCATCTCATCCTAGAAGAAGTCCGAGAGGGCGTAGTCTGAGTCAGCAAGGAGCCTGGACAAGGTGGGAGGATGTAGAGAAAAAAAGGATTGCATGGTCAGATTGTTGGCGGCCGGATTTCAACGAGATTCGATTCCTTATTAAATCAGTGTATGATGTGTTACCGAGCCCAACGAACCTGTACATATGGGGGAAGATAGAGACCCCCAATTGTCAACTATGTGCTAGGAAAGGATCTTTATAACATATCCTTAGTAGTTGCCCAAAAGCTTTGGGTGATGGATGGTACCGTTGGCGTCACGATCAAGTACTCAAGGTAATTGCAAATGAGGTGACTAAAGCTATGTGGGCTAGTAAACATCAACCAGGAAAGAAATTGAAGCAGATCAACTTCGTAAAAGCAGGAGAGAAGATACAGAGGAAGAGGAGAGAGAAAACCTGTTATCTTCCGCGGACGATTGGCAGTTGATAGTGGATCTGGAGACTCAGCTGAAGTTCCCCAGACACATAGCTGTAACATCGCTAAGACCGGACCTGATATTGCACTCTGATAACACTAAGCAGTGCATTATTTGGGAGCTGACTGTGTCATGGGAGGAATATATTACTCTCGCTAATGAGAGGAAGAGGTCCAAATACCAAGAACTGGTCGAACAATGTTAACAAAAGTCATGGAAGATTCATTATGACCCCGTAGAAGTTGGTTGTAGGGGCTTTGCTGGACAGTCTTTGGACAGAACCCTAGCAAAAATTGGTATAGTCGGGGCAGCTAGAGTGAGAGCGCTGAAGGACATTACCAACACAATTCTGAAGGCGTCAAAGTGGATTTGACTAAAGAGATCAGAGCCATGGAAGAAATAAAGAGGACGATGGAGGAGCCTAAAGAATTAAGACTGGGAGACACATTACAAACCAGAAATGTATAATGAGTTTATACTAAGTTAGGGTGGTCGGAATGTCAGGGGGAGGGGTTGAGAATAATTGGCGGTTAGGAGGGGGGATGGATTTTTTTTTTTTTTAATAATCCGTTTTTATTTTTTCATTCTTTTTATTTTTTCTTCCTCGTATGGTCCGCTACAATTTAATGTTTTAATAAATCGAAATAGTAATAAATTAGAATGTAAGGAGTTGAATAGAGTAGCGTTTTTTTTTTTTGTTTTTTTTTTTTTTTTTTTTTTTTTAGAAATATGCATTAGATTGGTAATATGAGCATAGATAAACGGGGAGGGAAATTTTGGCAAAAAGCATGTGTTAATCTGTAGCAAATGATCTCGTGAGCCAAATAAACGGGAGTATTTTTTTTTATTCGAATAAGGGTATAAGGTAAGAGTTATAGACTGACTGAATAGTTTTTAGCGGGGGCTTAATTCATGTTAGTTTGGAAGTATTAGTATAGGACAGATTTGGCGGGAGATTCGTGTAAGTCTAGTGAAGTGTAAATCATGGACACAGACGAGAATTAAAATAACATCTTACCTCGGTACCGATTCCGGAAGTAGCCGGGCGAAACCGGATGAAGTAAAGATGGTATTATATAGCAGAGGAGTGTGGAATGCCCTGTTTTCATTGGCTGTTTACTAAAAGACAGATGTCTATAAGAACGGCCGAAGTCCGGCCTTTATTATTTTTTCTTTGCTTTGGTAGAGGCACGAGCGTAGCACGTCGCGATCACAGAGGCGGCTTGGCTCTTTCAGTCATGCCGGGGTTACTGTCGGAGCCGATATGATGCAGAAATAACCCGAAATCGGTAATGAAGACAGCGCATCACTGAAGACCTCCCTGATGCATCTAAGATGTATGATTGAAATGAGGAAACAGCAAAAATCTACACGGAATTCATGAAAAAGGACGAAATATTCATCCCTAGAAAATTCCAAGAAAAAATAACCCCACAGGACACAGAAGAACAGAAAAAAAATCATCATGAAACTAAAAGCACAAACAGAAATACTAGAAGACAAAACTACCCACTATGAAACCAAATACCAAGAAATTGACCAAGAACTAATTACAGAGATTAGGGACCACTGCCCCATAGAAACACAATTCCTCAAAGAACTATGGGAAAAGAACTGCAAAAGAAGGAAGAAAAATCCTGAAGAAAACCACGTGGCTAAAAAAACTACCAGAAAGAGAAGGAAAACGAAAAAGAAAAAAGACACGAACGAAAAAAAAATGAAAAACATAAAAAAACATTTGTTTGTTTATGTTTTTCATTTTTTTTTCAAACAAAACAAAAAAACACAATACACCAACAGAAGATATAATCTCCACACACAAACAAAAACAAACATTTTTTTTCAAACAAACAAAAAAACACAATACACCAACAGAAGATATAATCTCCACACACAAACAACAACATATAAAAGAAAAATTAACACACCGAAATACCAGATACATACAAATTGGCCAAAACATCCAAGAATAAGCACACACACCCCGCCCGAAAAAAAACAACACTTGCAAAATGAAAGACACGATAAAAAGAATCTCCCAATAAACTATTACACACAACAGAATTGGCCAGACTCCTACACATACTACAACTACTACCCACAACAAAATAGGTCGAACTACGACGCATACACGCAACAAAAATGGCTCAACCACTACATATACGACTCCAGACAAAACAAAATAAACCCATTCGTATATAATAAAAATCACCCTAAAAACGACAACACAAAGAATCTCTATTTAGAAAATACGAACAAAGATTACTATTCTTTAAGAAATACAAACAAAAACCATTTTTTAGAAATTTTTTTCAAAAAAATGGTTTTTGTTTGTATTTCTTAAGAAAAAACCGATAAGAAAAAACCGATATAAAAAAACCGATATAAAAACGAAATTAACATTATACCGAAAATTGTAAACTTATCTTCACACAAGTTAAATAAAGACAATAACGTACTATAAAACCAAAACCTGCACCCCAAAATAAAATTTACAATGGAAAACAGCTTAAAAGAATTACCATTTTTAGACATCCAAATAAAAAACGCAAATGGCAAAATCATCACAGATATCTACCACAAACCAACAGACACCCAATAATACCTCCACTTCAGAAGCCACCACCCCAAAAATGGTATAAAATCCATCCCTTATACATTAGCACGTAGAATACACACAATAATCACCTATAAAAAACCTTAAAAAAACACGCCTCAAAGAACTACACACAACCCTTCACCAAAGAGGATATCCAACAACACTAATAAATAAAGGGTTGTAATTAGCAGAAAAAATACCCCAAAGAGAATTAAGGAACCCGAGAAAACACAACAACGAAAAACTCCTAGCATACGTCGCAACCTATAACAAAAATAATCCAGAACTATTCACAGAAATAAGGAAAAATCTGGCAGAAATCGAAAACAAAGACAAAATCAAAGAAATACTAGACACAACAAAAAAATAAAAGCCAGAGACAACCCAAAAATCTGAAAAGAATACTCACCTCTTCTACATTCGGAAAAAACATAACACAAGGTGTAACCAAATGCAAAAATAAATGATGCAAAATATGTTATATAATTATCGAGGGTAAATCCTATACCTTTAAAAACCCTGAAACCAAATTCAAAATAAATAAAAACTTAAGCTACAACACAAAAAACGTACAATACATAATTGAATGTAACGAATGCAAAGAAATGTACATTGGGTCAACACAGGCACTCAATACAAAGACATCACTATACAAGAGTAATATCAAAATAGAAGAGAACAGAAAATTAAATGTTTCGAAACACCTATACCAATGTAGCAAAGGAAAATTTTAAATTATGTCAATTTATCAAAACAACAACTGCAGGCTACTTCAAATAAAGGCAAGAAATTTTATAGATGAATTCAAACCTAAGTTAAATAAAACATGAACCGTACACACACACAAACAAAAATAAACACACACACACACACACACACACACATATATATATATATATACACACAAAAACATAAGTAATCAAAAACCATTCAAACTAAAAACACGAGTAAATTAAAATCTCATTTAATACCCATTAACTAGACCTTATGCCAAATATGTTCTCAGACGAAAGAAAAAAGCTGAAAGCACACACACACACGCATATATATACACAGACATGTGTATGTTGTATAGCCACATATGCAGAAACATAACGACGACACAATAAAGACGAGCGACACAGTTCTTAGAAAAATATACCTCTCACTTTATTGAAAGGGTTGTGTGTGAGAGGGAGTTGGAGACCGAACAGAACTGCAACATATTGAACCCCACTCTATTGGCCATAACCGCGTTTCTTTGCCGTTCTCCTGGGCTGCTCAACCGGGGACCTGGGGCCCACTCTGCTGGGTGCTGGCTTTCTCTACCGCATCTTTCTCCAACTGGTCTGATCTCCAAACGAACTGACTTCCTGTCCTCACCGAGTTATATAATAGTTCAACGCCCCCTTCTTCTTATGGGCGTCACAATTGCACTCATTCAACCCATCCACGGTCAAGGTTATAATTCTGATATTCCTCGACCGGATGCACCTGTTATTTACATAGGTGCATTTCCTATTTTGATAGCCCGGCCGGGTTGTAGGTCAATATACATGTACACATATACAAAAAAAGGAGAAAAAACTACCAGTAAATTTAAAACCACAAAATTCCCCAAGATACACACTCATACAAAAAACTGTTAGTGAAACCCAAAACCACTCCAATGCCAACAAACACACACACACACACACACACACACACACACACACACAACTATAAACGTATCAAATATCAAAGACGGGTAAAGTAGATCAAAGTAAACACACTCCGTGAAAGAGGGACAACGACCCCTATATAAACCAGACTGACCAACCAAAGGTCATTTTTACTGGAAATTAGAGTGAGTTCCTGTCTCATTGAGAACCCCATTAACAAGGCCTTGTGCCTCATATGTTCTCTGACGAAAGCAACAAGCTGGAAACATACTTATATATAATGCGTATGTAAGAACAAAATAAATAAATTTAAAAAATACAAATCTCTTTGTGGACCTTCTTATTTTAAAATATATATTTTATATAATGTGTACACATTTATTGAAATGACCTAGACTGGTTTTCATTAGTTAAGCGTTTTCGACTTTTTTCTAAATTCCTTTGGGGTCGGCTCACTTCGGCCTTTTAATTTAGACAATAAAAAGAATCTTTTTTTAATCTAAAATTCAAAAAATTGATTATCAATCGAATTCTGCGGTTGATAAATGTTTACCAAATATATTTGGCTTTGGTAAGAGTTCCCCCCCCCAAAAAAAACGGTTTTAAATATCCCAATGCTTTTTAGTTATAAAACCAATGCAACGACTTCTAAAGTGTCAGATTGCATTTTTGAAATTCACCAGCTGTGACAACCAGGCTTTAATAGGATGTATTCCAATTCCTGCTGTAGCTGTTCATTTGAACCTGAAATCATAAAAATTGGTCAGTCATCTCATAAGATGTATAGCAATAACATAGTGAATTTTCAAGAGTCTACAACAATTTCAAATGCCTGTACGAAAAAAGTCTGGAAACTGGTGGCTCAGTGGTAGAGTTTCGACTTCTGCATTCTGTGGTTGTTGGTTCGATCTCCAGTGGTGAAGATCGCGGTATGCACTGCCGATGAGACCCAATAAGGTCGAAACAGCTGTTCAGTGTTCCGTATGTCGCATGTAGGTGTTTGCCAGTTGAATCCCTGGTCGCGTCATTCCAAAGACTTTAAAAATAGTACTCGATATCTCCTTGCTTAACACTCAGCATGATAAGGTACATATCAAGGGAAAAAAAGAGCAATCCTTGGAAAGGAGTAACGCCCTCCCCTACACTTCAGTGTAGTAGCTATCGAAAAGGGAGTCTTCTGGTCGCTCTCGACTACGGTCGCCAACTTTACTTTTACTTTTATATATATATGTTTTTCTTCAACCAACGTTTATATGTATATTTTCGTTCATATACTCTCACAAACACACACACACACACACACACACACATATATATAACAACTTACTTTCACGTTATTAATCTCAATATTTCAAATAGAGATACTTGTATGATAAAAATAAATGCATCCGTATCTTAAATTCTTTGAATTTATTTTTACTGTGTGTATTCACAAATTCATTAATTCAATACAGTCACAAGCAATACAGTCACAAGCAAAACACTCGGGAAGAGAATAAAAAAAACATATATATTTGGTTGAAGGAAACTAACATCAACCGGGTGTTGACCCGACATGAGCTATCAACATAATGAATAAAAAAAACGTCTCTGTGCATGTAGGGTCCATGTAGCTTCCGGTTGAAAGACAATAAAATAAAGCCCTTTTTCAATTAATCATAAACTTTTCCCGCAAATTTTTTCAATGCCGATTTCAATCCCAAACACGGCTATAAAACAGTCAACAAAAAGTAACGAACGTCAGTGGTATCAGAGAGAATCTTCATGCGTCAGACAAAATCAAAGATGGTTGACGGCCTACAAACCCACACCGCATCACCACACCGCCGAGAACAAGATCAAAGACCGCTAACAGCCTACCAGCCAATATTGTATCACCATGCCGCACACAACGAAGCCATTCGGCTAAGAACAAACTTACACTCATTCGCCTTCTGACCCTTATCTGGTGGAAGAAGAAAGCCATATCTTTTCTATATCTACCAACTTATGTTTATTCAAAAATTAAATCCAATCCTCTTACCCGTTGTCTCTTACAACCATACGCTTGTCTATAACAATCATGAAAGTGAGTATTGGTTGATGTGGATGAAAACCAAGTTAAGCGATACAACTAACTTTATGACAAAAGTGCTGTTGTTCGTAAAATCTATCTACGTCACGGTACAGTGACGTCACGGTGTAGTAAATTATTGAACCATGGAATGTTCGCATTATGTATGTGTGTATGCGGGTGTTTGGTTTGTGTGTGTATGTTCATGTATACACATGTCAGTTTATATATATATATCTGTGTGTGTGTGTGTGTGTGTGTGTGTGTGTGTGTGTGTGTGTGCTTAATTACTGGTATTCATGAGTGCAGTACTAGGAAGGTCATTCCCTAAACTCAATAACATCTACAAAACAGACCCGATCGGCACAACTGATTGCAGTGATATTTTCTAAAAAATGAAGTTAAATGAATATTAACTTCATTTTTACGATTAAAATTTAAACATTTGCTTCGCGTAAATTCTTGGAAACAAATTTTTCAAAACCTAAGTAAATTGTAAGTTTTTGAGAACCTCATTTTCAGTTTCTACTTAATTGTTCTTGTGCAATTGTCGATCTGTGTACACTCTTTAGAAGTTTAATCTTGGAAAATCATTCGTATTACCATTAAGCAGAAATAAATCTATTACTATTTCAGCATTAGAGGATGTAAGTTAAATGGTTATAGTTACGCCGCCATGTGTCCATCGGGCTTGGAGGGTGACGTTCGTTTCCGCCAAGTCCACTAGTTAAAGCAGTGAGCTGTGGTTTGCCAACGCTATTTGATGTTACAGATATCACCAACTCCCTAGCTGAACCACATTTTAAAGCCACTAGGTGGGTCATAGTTGAGTTATTAAAATTCAACACAGCTAACTGACTAGCTTTCCCTCTCAAATACAAGGCCTTCGACAACAAAAGAAGACTCTGAACTGCCGTGTTTGGGTCAACAAGATAAAAATAACAATATTCTTTTATTGAACAAAAGAAGGAAACAAAAAACAATTCAGGTAAGAGCCAGGAGTGAGAAAGTTTTCTTTTAGATGGCGGAAGATGAAAATACAGTTCGTCAGAGCGATAGGCACGGTCCGCTTTCCTTCAGACTTTGGGGTTTAATGGCAGAGCCTGAATTCAAAATCTCAAGTTTATCATTCAGGGAATATTCACTCTTCTTTTCTCCTCTATCTTATCAGAGCTATTCTTTCCTTCCGTAATTTGTTTTTTTATTCACATCAGCATGAATACAGCAAGAGAAATTTAAATGTACTTCAATTGTATGTTCACTTACATGGAGTTTTGTATAGTCTTTTCTTTTCTCTTTTTTCTCTCGTTATTGGGCTTCCATAACACGTTGATAGAAAGATGCACGTCTTATTTCAGATAAGACCAAGATTAATTATTTTCTCTTTCCTCGTGAACAAGTCTCCGGCTTTGGGTATTTCATTTAACGAGGTCCACCAGACCCCGAAGTGCGAATTCATTCAAAAGAAAAGCTTTTTCCCTTTCTCTCAGTGTTCTCTGCACGGTATGACTTTGGAATCTGGGTTTCTTCCGTATCCCAAATTATGTCTTCGCTCTCCAACGAACAAACAGCAACTGCTTATTTTCCGTAGTTTGAAAAATGACCACGTGTTGGCTTTTTGCACTAATCATGGTCGCTGTCTGCCTCTCTCCGCTGACGCATACATGGATAATAGTGAGTGGGATTCTCGCATAACCATGTCACCTAATGTTAATAGAGGAGAGTTGAAGAGAAACGGCCTTTCTAGTGCCACTATTCTTGGTTACTACTATAGTCGGCTAACGTCCAGCGTGTCGCACCTCCTTCCCCCACAACCCGGAGAATGTATGAGGGTGTCGTATTTCATCGACACATTATTTACAAGATAACAAAAGCTTGCATTCTAATATTAACTTTTCATTAAATCTCCAGAAACCCATTCCCCAGTTCTTTTACTCTTATCATTATTATTTGTTCGTTATGCCTCTTTACTATCTTTTCACATCAACCTTTAAAAAAAGAATCTTTGCTCAGAACCCTATCAATATAATATCAATAACAGATCAAATACTGTCAAGTAATTCATCCGATACTTCTCCAAAATGCCCTCTTAAATTGCTTTTCTTACTATTATTTCTGAAATTATCTGCTTTAATCCTAATTTTTTAAACGATCGCTGGTTTCGGTCTGATTGGACAATTTATTCCAAAAATATACCACTCAATTAGGAAAAAAACTCAATTGTCAGTAGACTTAGTTTTTAAAATCTGTCTTGAAAATAAATTCGTTGAGAAATATTGAAAAAATGTCTACCATGATTAGAAATTCCATTAATTATTTCGAAAATTTCAATTAGATTGTTGTATATTGACCTACGACCCGGCCGTGCTGTCAAAATAGGAAAAGCACCTGTGTAAATAACAGGGGCATCCGGTCGAGTAATATCAGAGTTATAACCTTGACCGTGGATGGGTTGAATGAGTGCCATTGTGACGCCATCAAGAAGGAGAGGGCGTTGAACTATTATATAACTCGGTGAGGACAGGAAGTCAGTTAGTTGGAGACAAGATGCGGTAGAGAAAGGCAGCACCCTGCAAAGTAGGCCCTCAGGCCCCCGATTGAGCAGTTGCAGTTTGGATACCAGACCAGTTAGAGATAAGATGCTGTAGAGAAAACCAGCACCCAGAGAGTCTGGACCCCAGGCCCCCAGTTGAGCAACCCAGGAGAACGGGAAAGAAATGCTGATGGCCATAAGATTGGGGGTCAATATGTTGCAGTTCTGTTCGGTCTCCAACTCCCTCTCACACACAACCCTTTCAAATAAAGTGAGAGGTATATTTTTCTAAGAACTGTGTCGCTCGTCTTTATTGTGTCGTCGTTATGTTCATGCTTGCATCTGCATATGAGTATACAACATTAATACGATTTGGTGTCTGATGCCAGATTTCACGCCACATGCGTGCCTCGAACCTGGGTAGATGATCCACGAAGCGACCAAAGACAGAAAGAATGCGGCACTTGGGAGGCGAGCGAGGGGAAATTTTTAAAAATCCCAGCGAAAAAAGAAGGAAAAGGAACAGACAGACGAAAAAGAACAGAAAAAAAGAAAAGAAAGAACAAAGGAAAAACTGCAACATGCTGAATGGAAAGAAGAAAAAAGAGAAAAGAAAAAAAGAAAGAGAAATGCCATAGACTCTGTAAGTAAATCGCTCATTGTATAACTTCTATCTCTGCTGTCAATTAATATTTGGGTTCGTGAAAAAAGAATTTAAATTGATTATAATGGTGAAAGCATTAGTTTTAATGACAAGGGCCTTTCTAGAAGGATAAAATTGGAAATATTTTTGTTTTTAAATGTGTGATCCCTAGATAAAAATTATGATTACTGCTATGTGTAATATTGTATCGTAGTGAGGGAGGATCATATGCAGGCAGTGGAAAGGAAAGAAAGATGACTAGGGGACAGTTACTGTCCGTTTTTAGAGGGATTGACATTTATAGTAAACAATATTTTTATCAATGAAATTTTATAGTAAACAATATTTTCATAAATGAATTTTATAGTAGACGGGGTTTTTGTGAGTAAAAATTTGTAGTAACTTGTCAGTGGTCCGGACAAGTGGTGATTGGAAATTAGAATTTTAATCCGAGAGATGCGCATATACTTTTGCATATTTGTGAAGTTGGGATAATCGATTTTGGCTACTGGTAGGAGCCATACCATGTTTTGGGAATGTCTACCCCGGGGAGGGGTTGAGAATATTCGAGAAAATTTGTCTTACTGGATATTTTGTAAATTCCCCTAAGAATGGATTTGAGAATCCTGTGGTATTGTAGTACTGATTGGTTAAGTGGAATTCCCCCTGGAATGGGGTTCGATTTTTGGTTTCGAGAAGGTTATTTTTGAATTTTGAAACAGGTTTTTGGAGATAATTAAGATATGCGCAGAATTTTGACGGAATCATGTGTAGCGAAAATTCGCAGACCCGGATTTGGAATTGTTTTGAATTGGGAAATATTGTTGGCCAAATTGATAAAAGTTTGGGTTGTTTAAGAAAGAACACCCGGGATATTTCATGCAAGGAAAAAAAGAAGGGTACTCGTAAGCTATTGAGAAAGTTTTATTATAAACCAGGCTTAATTTATGGTACTATGGGTTGAAATTGAATAAACTGGGAAGCGAACCTATAGTTATTGTATTAAGGTAAAGACAGAGAGAGGCAGACATGAGGTTTAAGAAAAAATAAAGGGACAGTGAATGAGCAATTTATTATGAAAAAAAAGAAGAAGAAAAAAAGGTGCTGGACAATGGAAAAAGGACAAGGAAGAAAAGAAAGGAAACTTGAACACTGTTGAACACAGCATATAAAAAAAGAAAGCAAAGAACGAACATTTTTTAGAAAAATAGACAGTACATAGATGAAAAAAAAGAAAAGAAAGCTGAACATTTGTGAACTGTGATTGCAATATTGTTTTGACTTATAAAGTGAAAATTTGTGAGTTGTTTGAGTTTAAAGGCGACATTAAAAAAATTTTTTCCTGTTTCATATTATGAAATTTGACGAAAACCATTAACAGAGGATCTTATATTAGATTTACTAATATTTATAATTATATTGATTCTAAATTTTTTTAGAATTTGGGTTTTCGTGGAAAAGTTTCTGTTTTTGAGCGAACCGTGGGCTGACGCGAGATTAGGGCAGAGATGCATCCAAGTTGTGTTGCAGATTGTTGTGGGTAGACGGCAAAGAAAAGCAATTCTATCGAAGAATTCACCGGCCCATGGAGTTGTTGAAGGCCTATGGTGGCTAGTATGTTTCACATTAGAGTTCCAAGAATGGAATAAAGGAAAGAAAGGCGTGGCCTGCTCCAATATTTTGTGGATGACGTCTGAGTCTTTCAGTCACGATGGTGTTTTGGATTCGTGCGTGATTTGGCGAAACGAAACGAACTTGGGAAAGGCGAGGTGCCTATATATTGATTGCCACGAGGGTTCCTTATTAAATTGAAATGCAACCTGGAGAGGGTGTAATCAAGTAAAGCATGTTCCTCAAGGGCTTACAAACCACTGGGCATGGAAACAGAGACTTAATAATGAGAAAAAATGAGTAACACATTGATAATAAAAATTTTGCGTGGTCTATTTTAGGTGGTTTACTGCATGCGTGTCAGATTGTGATACATTCGGATGTATTGTGTTTGATAGAATTGTGATGCATTGTTTTGGGCCATGAGTTTTGTAGGTTTATGTGGAATGTTTTGGGCCTTGAAGATATTGTGTTTTAGTTGTGGAATTCTCTGGTTACTCCAGGTAGGAATCTGTTGAGCGAAGAACTGGAGTGTGGTCATGAGGAATCCAGGCGAAATGTGTTGCTAGAATGACCAGGGTCACTAGGTTTGTGACCAGGATCTGGGACCAGAGTATGGTCTTTTTAGGGTTTTGAAATTCTTCAAGGAATTATAGAGGGCCCGTTGTGTTTGGGAGGATAAAAGATGCATCCGTATTGTACCTTGATGCACACATGTTAAGATGGCCAACCACGCAAAGATAATAAAACAAATTTAGATGTTAATTAGCCGTGCAAGTGTTACATAGGGAGAGGGTCGCCTTCTAATTAAGATTATGTTTTGCTGTGTTTGAAGTGATTTCTTTTTGTGTTTTTTTTTTTTTTCAGCTATCATTGTCCTGGAGAATTATTTTGTAAAATGTGTGCGAGGGTGATGGAGACGAACGTGAAGTAAAATTTCACATGTGAAATTTTGAAAAATAGGTAGGGGATGATTGTTGTATATTGACCTACAACCCGGCCGGGCAGTCAAAATAGGAAATGCACCAGGTGCATCCGGTCGAGGAATATCAGAGTTATAACCTTGACTGTGGATAGGTTGAATGAGTGCAATTGTGATGCCCACAAGAAGGGGACGTTAAACTATTTTATAACTCGGTGAGGACAGGAAGTCAGATGATTGGAGACAAGATGCTGTAGAGAAAGGCAGCACCCTGCAGAGTAGGCCCTCAGGCCTCCGGTTGAGCAGCCCAGGAGAACGGGAAAGAAACGCTGATGGCTATAAGAGTGGGGTCAATATGTTGCAGTTTTGTTCGGTCTCCGACTCCCTCTCACACACAACCCTTTCAAATAAAGTGAGAGGTATATTTTTCTAAGAACTGTGTCTCTCGTCTTCATAGTGTCGTTGTGTTCAACATGCATATGTAGACAAATATGTATTATGTGTTTGTATAGTTAGTCATGGTCACGGCTATACAACAAGATCACCTCTCATTCTTCTTTAGTTAATCCTAATTTCTCCAATCTCTCTCTGTAACTGTAATCTTTTGCTCGTTTTATTATTTTTCTTATCCTTCAATTTCAATATTACACTTCAGTTTTTATGTGTAGACACTAAACCCAAGCCTGAGTACAATATTCTTTATGAGGTCTTATGGAGTTTTATATTTTTAAAACCACATTTGCCTCCCTTGAAATAAAATGTCTAACTCAGCAGCGAATCATTCCACCCCATCGATACAACAGACAAAATTGATACTCAGCTTTTCATGTATCATCAAAGTCGCCATCTAGATCGCATTCCTCATTTACTTTTTTTTTTTATTATTTCTAAATGGCTTAATTTATATTCAATTTTAATGTTTTGGGTTTCAGTATGTGGTATTTTACATTTTTCGATATCAAATCTTAATTTCCAAATATGACAATTTTGATCCATATGTATTATTTCTTTTCATAATGGGCAAGCAATTAGTTTCACATCATCTGCAAAGTTCTGTTTCTGATTTTATATCATTAGGTAAACCATTTATGAATATTAAAAACAATATTACTGACCACTGATGATCACTGAGTGGTATATTGTATGTTTCTGAATAATTGTTACCAATTTTTTCTTTCATATCAAAAACATTATCTCACAGTATTTACTCATTTTATTTAGAAATAACCAAGCTTATAATGCCGTATCAAATGACTTGCTAAAAATCCATATATATAACTTCCTTGTTATCCCCTTCCATCAAACATTCATTTATAATATCAATACTTTTCAAAATATTAGATCATGTGAAAAAAATCAGAATGCTATCAGTTTTAAAATTGAGCTTACCACCACAACATAAGACTGATTTGAAAAATTTAATAGAAGCAAGATAAGATGAAATGACAGAGGAGCAAAAGCTAGATGTGTATAAATTTAAATTTGATGTTAATTAATGTATACAATTTTTTTAGGAAACTAAATATAGTAGTTGCAAAAATTTGATAATAGGAATCAACTATTATTTTCTGGGAATTTATAAATGTTCTATCTCACCAAATGATACAACTACAAATTTTATTCTATATGAGTAAACTGATTAAAGATTATTCTTTTCTTCATTCAGAAAATCAAAGGAAATTATCCATGTGCATAACATTGGATGTTTCGTCAGATTATGAACTTCTTTTTAATGTTGACACTTGTGATGACGGTTAAAATATTGAAAAAAAATAGAAAGAATATTTGTCTGCAGCTCTGCAAATGTTCTCTTAAATTTTGTTCAACTTTTGTTCAACTTTTTTAATGTTGTCTAGATTTTTATAACTGATTTAGGGTATTTTTGCACTACTGAAGCAGAAAATGGCATCCGTTTCCCCCCCATCAGGTCAGGTTTTTGTGCTAAGTTGATTTGGAAAAAAATCAGATCTTGTGAAAAAATCGATTACATTTGTGTGGCATTATCAGTTGATTTTTGTCAACATATATCATCCTAAATATGTTTTTAAGAGAAAAAAATGTTTTGCCCACGACACATATTGATTACCTGATAGAAACATCGATTACTGTAAACTGAATAGTGGGCATTGGTAAAGGCAAGTACACGTAAATTGCATGTTGCTTCACCATTGTTCAAACTTTAGAGCTTGAACTTCCGTTTCTTCGAACTCCTGGAATGCTCAGCGGCAGGGAGGTCCCTCATCAGATTCCAATTGTAGTCAGCCATCATGACTACGTCCCAGCGACCCTGATACCAGGTCTCCATCTCTTTCAGGTCCTGATGGAATCTCTTCCCCCGCTCGTCACTCATTAAACCCAGGTTCTCAGGAAACCGGTCCATATGTGAAAATAGGTAGTGCATCTTGTTGCAGCCCAGGTTTCTGAAAGCAGTCAGCATGTTGTTGACAAGTTCTGCGTAGTTTCTGCTGTTGCCAAGAAAGTTCTTCACTACTAGAACAAATGCCTTCCACGCTTCCAGTTCCACTTCGTTCATTGAGTTTTCGAACTCTGGATCTCTGATGAGCTGCCGGATCTGAAGACCGTCAAAGATGCCAGCTTTCATCTTCTCCATGGTCAATTATGGAAAAGCCTGGCACAAGTAAGTGAAGCAATCACCATCCTTGTCCAGAGCCTTGGTGATCTGCTTGATTAAACCGAGCTTGATGTGCAGCGGTGAGAAGAGTATTCTGTCTCTGTCCACCAGAGGGTCGTTCATGACGTTCCTTCCTCCCGCAAAGGCCAGTCCTTCTACGTGTAATAATGAGCACGGTCCCAACTATCCCTCATGCACAGAAAACATGTCACATCGAAGCAAGAATAAGATTTGGCTAGATATTGAGACGAGGTAAGTGGATTTATCCCATCTTAAGGATTGACCGTCTGCTTGGATCAGTAGGGGGTATCGAAGTTAAAATCTTAAGTATATCTTCAAACGCAGCGTCGGCCATGTGTGGAAAAAGTTGGTCAACTTGGCGATTTACATATCATTATGCATGGGCGTGCTCGGGGCTCATCGAAGCTCCACCCCCAATTTATATCAACAAGGCACGACGCTAATCGATAGTTCAGTTCAGTAGAGTCAGATCAAGTCGAGGTCGACGGAGAACAGAGACAGTGAAGAATTCAGTGCAGCACCCATCTTAGAACCTCGACTCCAGACCAAGTTTAGTTTAGAACCGAAAGTCCGAAGTAAAGCAGAGACAACCGATTATTTTTTTTCTGCTAAGAAACCCAAGGGAAATAATTGCCTCCCTTACACTTGTTTGATCTGTCACATTTCCGAACAAACGAATAAGTTCGTAAGACCTTTTTCTTTTCTTTCTTCCCCATTATATTCTACACATTTTGTGAATATGTACATCATTGATAAAGACAATAGCTTGGAGAAATTTGAAAGCATTGTTTTCCTTCTTCTTGTGCATTTGTGAACTGTGTAGTTTATCCTTAAATACATTTCAACCATCGCCATCTTACTTCTTCATCCTCCTTTAATACCTAACGAGGGCCTTACAACACTAAGCGAGGAAACAACTCAACGTAAACACACATACGTTACACCATCTTCCTCGCCAAACAAAAACAACACTTCCCTCTCGCTAACAACAAAAACTCCGGTTAAAAATTATCGCTAAAACTGCAACAGATACAATCTCTCTCCCAACAACAACTTTATTTCGGCGTAGATTCCAGCCAAAATTGGAAACGATCTGAGTTAGCTAGAACACTGCCATTCGAATCAAAAGACACAGCGTGGGGAATGGTAGGAGTTATCAGGAATTGAATGTCGGCGAAAATTCCCAAGCGGAACTAGATGCATCGGCCAGGGCTGGATTCGCAATGTCAGACTTTTACCCCCACCAATTTCTAAAATACTCCACACATGCGTACATGTGAACAAAAACTTAAAAAATGACATGTGGCCATAACTCAAAAACTTGAACCGATTAAGCAAAAACAATGTAATTTTTGGATTCAGCGCATCAGATTCGTCCTGAATCAGCTAAAAAAACGCAGACAACAAATTTCTTGTTGACTAGTTTAATATTACTAGCAAGAACAGAGACAGTGAAGAATAAAAGAAAGTTTCCAACATTCAGCAAAATCTGTAACATATTTTTCCATAAGTATTATTTCATTTTTCAATTTATCTATTGTTTATTTCGTATTCATTTGTTTGCTTATATTAAATTTATTTGTTTCTTATTTATATTTATTTCTTTAATTTCTCATTTACATGTAATTTGTTTGTTTATTTAATTATTAAAAATTTTCAAATTCGAAGCAACTACAATTATGTACGAAATTCATTTTGAAATATAATCTTAAAAAGATTTTTTTTAAAACCATTTGCTGCTCGACGTTGGGTACGTTATGGACAATGTTGGCCCTCCGTTTCAGGGTGAGAAGCGAGTGGTGTTTCTCGCGATCCTAACCGTGGCGTAGAATAGTGATTTGGCATTGAATGAGGGTGCAAACTTTTCTCATCGTGATCTGATCTTGTTTTTTAGGCATCAGCTTAGGGTCAAGATTAGATGCGATAGAAGACGCTTGGATCGCATAACATTCAGCAAAAGGTGGGTGCATGCAGCAAGCCTGGTCGTATGCAAGGGGGCAACGTGGGAGTCATCCTTCCCACCTCTGCCTGCGCATGGCGACGATGGTCCGGGTCCTTCGGGACCCCACCCCGGGTAAGTAGGAATTTAAGTACTTCTTGGAATTCTTGACCCCCTAGTTGGTGTGAGGTGTGTCACCGATTAGATGCTTGTTCTTTTCAAGATCCTCCCTATCCCCTATTCTTTTTTCTCCCCTTTTTAGTCCCCAGCCTATTTTGAGGATCTTGATCACATATTGCTGCATTTCATGTTTGTTCCCTTTCCTAGCCGCACCTTTTCCTGCCTGTCCTTTTATCCTGATTAGTCTTTAGGCCCTTCCCCTATAGGGATAGTTCGGCTTGTTTTTGGTCTTCTCTTAGTACCAGAAAACAGTCGACTCTCCACATCATAGAAGGGGCGATGGGAGGGAAACCAATCAGGGTTTATATTTTGTTTACTCAAGACTTTTTCTCCAATCCCTCCTCATCTTTCCTCCGTTGTATATATGTCATTTTCACTTCATCAGGGTTTTAAGTAAGGTTCTCATTGAGCGAATGGGGCTTTTTTTTTGGTAATTGTTGCGTGTCTGGTGAATGAATTTATTGTATAAAATGATTGAATGATGATTGTGGGCGATGAGTGTGACTAGCTAGGGTTCCATAGAATAACACTGGTTTCGCCCCTTCCCCTTCCCCCCAAACTTTTTGGGCCTTGTGCTCACTAAAAACATGCATCTTTTGTACATAGTTTTTAGAAATAAACAGCGCGCCCCTTTTTTTGGGAACGGCACATTCTGTCCAGTTGGTGGGGAGCTCTCGACCGGCCGTGGTTGCATGCTGCACGGTTCGTTCGGGTGTGTCCCACCACTGGATACACCTCTGGCCTCAAGGGGCCGTCGACCCAGGCCTTAACCATCCTCGGAGGGGTTATGTTTATCGCCTGGCGCCGGAAGCAACCTAAAAAGGGGAATGCTAACGGGGCCGGAGGTATTTTTGGAACTGCTTGTCGCGTGTGGGCTTCAGCCCTGCGGCCGGACCCACCTAAAAAACGGCCTTATGCCATATTCGTACGCTGGTGGGGCGTATAATAAATTCAGCGCGCCCCTTGTGGGGGAGCGGCGAATTTTTCCAGTTGGTGGGGCGCAATCGACCGTGTGCTGCACGGTTTGTTCGGGAGTGTCTCATCACTGGATATACCTCTGGCCTCATGGAGACATTTCCCCAGGCTTTAACCCTCCTCGGAGGGGGTTAGGTTTATCGCATGGCGCCTGCGGCGCCCCGAAAAAAGGAATGCTGACGGGGCTCGCGGCATTTTTGGAACTGCCGGACTGCGACCGAACCCACCAAAAAACGGTCTTGTGCCATACTCATGCGCTGGTGGGGCGTATGACAAATACAGCGCGTTCCTTTTTTTTACAACGCACTACGGAGTCCTTTCTGAACTTTGGTTCATAGCGAGGCTCTGAAAAGGAACAATGGCAGACTTGAGGCAGTAAGGCTTCCTGTTCGGCTGAGCTACCTCCGGGTGGGCGAGCTGCAACATTGACTCCTTTGTACCCTATGTATGGCACTAGACCTTGCTATCTAGTTCAAGCCATCACCCAGCATACATGCCCGGACCCACATTTGGGTTCGTGAAACTATTTGGCTCATCAGGTTCACATTGCACTAAGTGAGCCGTTCCCTCCCCTCCCATCTCCTTGATCCCGAATTTAATCGGCCTACGGACTTTTGACCTTGTTTCAAGCCTTGTCTGGTGGGAGACATTGACAAATATCCAGCGCGGTCCTTTTTTTTCTGATATATCCCTGGGGGAATATACTAGGTATAAATAAGACTCTACACGATGTGTAAGTATAACAAGCTTATCGTTCGAAAGTACAACGTACAAATAATATATGAACACTCGATTGTATCTTGAATGCCAGAATGGATACTCTCGCTTCACACATTTGGTTACCGCTTACTCGCGTCTTTTATAGACCGAGTAATCCATTCACAGGGGATGTCAGGATCTTCCACTATATCAATTACCAACGAAGCTCTTAAGGCTGAGTCCCAAATCTCGTAGTTGCACTCGCCTTACTTCAGCGCGCGTTCCCTTTTTTTTTCAACGAAGCTCTTAAGGCTGAGCCCCACATTTCGTGGTCGCATTCGCCTTGCCTCAAGGCTGAATCCCACTCGTGGTCGCATTCGCCTTTCCATCACATAGATATGCAAAAAGGTCCTTTTAAAGACCATTAGAGGTCACCTTCTGCGGGTTGGAGTATCTCTGACGGTCCTTATAGACTCGTCGAAGCAGACGGCTCGGAGGCAAACACGAAGAGAACTCTAAGACTATCCAGTCCTAACCATTCGGTCGTTTCCGTTGTTCGTTCGCCCGTTTTGCTGTGCTGCCCTAAAGGCACGGGTTAGCCTTTAGTTACCGCTTCCCTATCCCTAAGATACCGCCAATCTTAGCTGCGGTCTCCTGGCCGGTTGGCACGGCAAAGCCATTGCTACCGTCTCCGATACGTCCGCATAGCTTTGGCACGGCAAATCCATAGCTACCGTCTCCGATACGTCCGCACAGCTTTAGCACGGAAAAGCCCTAGCTACCGTCACCGATACGTCTGCACAGCTTGGAGCACGACAAAGCCCTAGCTTGACCGATTCGCTCGCTCGACTTCATATGTGCTAAGGCCTGGCAAACCTTAGCCACGATTTCCCTGTCCGTTCACTTGGTCCGTAGTACTCAGACACGGTTAAGTCTCAGTCCCCACCCTTGCTCGACTCTACGCAACCAAGCTTCCAACACCAGCTTCGACCACGACGCTCCAGCAATGCAGCATCCAGTCCACGTACGACTCGCTGTACGGACTGCCCTAGCATCGTGGCATCTAGCCCAGGTACGACTTGCTATACGGGCTAGCAACTACATCGACCCCCCCCCGGTTAACCCAACGCACTGTCAAAAACCAGGACATCGATTTACCAACGTCAGCTACCCGCATCGAACATCCAGTTGCACCTATCTACGACTCGGACGAAATCAGATACCCACAACAATCGTCCAGCTGCACCTCTCTACGACTCGACCATACTAGCTACCGACACCAACCATCTTGCTGAATTAGCGTGAACTTTACATACGCACTTGTAAATACGACCATAAATTGTCATCTTTGTTATATTATAATTGTGTGGAATAAATGAAGAAAACAGACAAAGATTATTGTCCGAGAGTGGCTTGACATTAAGAGAGCCTTTGAAATAGCTCAAAGTATGGAGGCCACTTGGAGATATGTCACAGATTTAGGAGGGCAACATAGACAACCATGGTAACCCCCCACGTCTACAAAAATCAAACAACAGATTATACACTCACACAGGAGACAAAATAAATGTTTAGGGAATTATACAGGTGAATATTATAAGTTGCATATAATGATAGTCCAAATTTGCTGGGTAGAAACTGGATGAGCGTTATAAAATCGGACTGAACCCAAATGTTCAACTTGGATAAAACTTGGCAATGCGTGACGGATCAATGCCCTGGTATATTCCGTGAAGAACTGGACACCATGAAAGGAGTGGAAACCCACATCTAGGTACCCGGAGGTGCGACACCGAGGTTTTTTAAACCCAGACCAGTAGCCTGCAAGGACCAGTAATCAGGGAAATTAACTACAAGCCATCGGTTCAATAGTTCCGGTGACACATTTGAAGTTGACTGCACCCATTGTTCCCATAGTGAAAACGAATGGAAGCATTCGAATATACGGAGCCTACAAAGTAAATCAAGTTTCAAAGCTTGATAACTACCTTAACCCCAAACAAAAGACTTGCTTGTTAAAATCGGAGATCAAAAATTTACTAAACTATACCTGAAGAAAACTACAAGTATACAACGATAAATACATGTACGGAACTATTTATGCATATGAGGTTACCCAATAGAATTTTCTCAGGCCAAGGTATTTTCCAGTTTGTCGGCTGAAATTACATATTTGATCGTGAGGCTTGATAACATCCTGGCAAAAGGGATATAGAATATCTAAGGAACTTGGAAGAAGTACTAAAATGACTCTCAAATGCGGGCGTGAAGTTGAAAAACAATAAATGCGTTTTCACGGAAGCAGAGGTCACCGCAGAAGGCATCATACCAATAAAAGCGAATGTACGAGCGACTCGAGACGCACCAAGACCTCAAAATACAAGCCAGTTAAAAAACTAGGAATCATAAATTTCTACCAAGACAGTCAACTGTAAGTAAGTAAAGTTAGCAACCATAGTCGAGGGTAACCCGAAGGCTCCCTTTTCGATAGCTACTACACCAAGGTGTAGGGGAGGGCGCTACTCCATTCCCAGGATTGCTCCACTTTACCCTTGAACCGTACCTTATAATGCTGAGTGTTAAGCAAGGTGGTATCAAGTACCATTTTTAAAGTCTTTGGTATGACTCGACCTGGGATTGAACCCAGGTCTCCCGGGCCATTGGCGAACACTCTAACCGCTGGGCCAATGTCCAATGGCCAGTCAACTGTACTTAATATAAACTGTTAGTCAAGAATTAACCCTGGAACTGATCTTCTGAACAAGACTAGTGTCTTTCTGTCTCTGTTATCCTTTCTCTAATCCCATCTGTATCTATTCCGTGGTCCTCTCTTCTCTGTATCTGCTCTTTCTGTCAGCCCATCTCTGTTAAGTCTCTCGTCCCCTCAATTTGACTCTCTGAGTAGCTGATTGACTTTTGTAGCGGACTGGATATAAAAAAATATTGCCAGTCCGAATGTCTCAAGGAGACTCTAAAATGCGTGCTAATAAAATCATTTAAGTCGTGGTTCCACTCTTATCTGACCATCTCTACTTACTACCCACAGGGAATGAATATTGGTTCCCGCACAAAATATATACGGTCACACACGCAAATATGTCTCGGTGCCAATATGGACACACACATATTTTACACATACGCATATACATACCTATGGTCAACTCTCAACCATACACATGTATACACCCGCATATACATGCACCCATACATGTGCTTCCACCTATTCATGTGTCCCCCGATACGCACATACGTATAGCCAAGTCTGTACACCACCACACCAGTGTGACAACAGTAACATAAAAAACTGCGCACAAGACCTTCTTTAACTATATAAAGAAAGTCTTCCGGTTGTAAATGGCGTAAAGAAGTTTCATTAGATTCTGTCTAATCGACATTTCATTATATTGACAGATCACAAACCGTTGCTTGGACTATTGAGGAAAACAAAAACAATACCCCCATTAACCCCATGACGAATTCAGAGATGGGCATTGACATTGTCACCATATAAGTATATTTTGCGATATCGGAAAGGATGTGAGATGTTAAATGTTGATTCCCATTGAATGAGATGTCTTCAATACCGGTGTCAATCTTGGGAGAAATACTTTTGTTAATCAATCTAATAGATCCATCACCGATGGGTGCGAGAAGCATAAAACTTGACCCAATGATTTCCACAGTATTGATTTTGATCATTTTAGATGGCCTGATAGAGTAGATCAGGAGATCCTCAAACCATATTTCACACACAAGGATGAAATAACGGTCACAACGTGTTATGAGAGCATTGCATCCTCATTCCAGAGCCAAAAAGAAAAAAGAATTAGAACTATCTGACATGCATTCAGGTGTGTGTAGAATGAAGATGCTTGTGGTGGCCAGGAATTGACAAAGACATTGAAATCTGTGTTCAAAGCTGTTCGGTATGTTAACTGAACTGCGAAATGCTCGTAGTGACCCCATTGCAACCCTGGGAATTTCTACAGACATCATGGTCTAATATTCATTTGGATTATGCAGGACCTGTGAAGGGAAAATTTCCTGATGATTGTTGACACATACTTGAAATGGTTGGATGTAAATTCTATAAATACTATGACTTCCCACTATAGTTGGGAAGTTGCATTGCACTTTTGCGAACAATACCATCTGCTTCTCCAGTTCAGAATTTTGAAGAATTTTTACCAATAATGGCATAAAAACATCACGTTAGCAAGGAATGGTCAAGCAGAACGAGCAGTATAGTTCTTTAAAGATTCCTTGAAAAAGATAAAGGGAGGAGATATGTAAAATACTCCTCCAATATCGCACTAAACCACATACAACCACAGGTCTATATCCAGCAAATCTGATGAAAATAAATCTGACCATGAGATTAGTAGGTTATATCCAGACCAGTAATTACGCACTATGCAATAAACTTAATCTTGTAAGTAGGTAAAATCCTAGGGCAGGGCCCTTTAAGGCCGCGTGTTTAGAACCAACATAACGGCAAGAATTCCGTAATGGACTGGACGGCAAGACGCCCAGCACGAATGCCGAGAAATTTTGACGCGCGCCGACGGCTATTAATCTGACATCTTACCTTGTTAGAATATAGCACCAGGCCGTTTTATGGTGGAGGCCGTGAAAGAATCAAGACTCATACGCAGCAACAAAACTTTTTGACGATTCTCCTTAAACTTAGTCCTGGGGGACAGCCCTCTGACGTCATGGTGTATTGTAAGCAAACAAACTCACCTGGAACGAATACCAGGCGACCGACCCGAAGGCGCGTCGCTGACTGGGATTTATCAGACATCTCACCGTGTCAGAATATGGCCCAAGGCTGTTTTATGGCGGGGACCGCGCATGAATCTCGATTTGTGCGCGACAGGTGCAAAAATCCTTGTCTCCGTCGGCATTTGAGGTGCGTCCTGGCACTAAGCAATAAATCTAGTCCTGCAAGCCTCCTGAGACCAAGATAAGCAAACAACCACTCGGCACGAATATCAGGCGGTCATCCCGAAAGCCAGCTGCTGATATTAATCCGTGCCACCTTCCAAGCGGGATTTGACACAAAGTCATTTTATAGTAGGGCTTGGGAAGGGAAAGGTTGCACACGAGCCGAGTATCGTGAGCTGTTTGTCAATGCTGGTCATAAGATCACTTGGTGCTATGCGAACGATGCTAGCCTTTACTAACTCTCCAAGCATGAATCCATGGGACCTTGCTAGCAAAAATTTCGCTAAACTCGAAAGCCTAGTGTAATGTATATCTATGCTAGTCATTATTTGTCCTCCATACACGTATGCTAAATGGCTCGACCGGCGGCCTGAAGGCAAGACCGTTGATTGCTTTCAACGCCGCAAGGCCGAATATCACCACCAAATTGGATGGTCCTAAAGTCCACCAAAGGAGTTTATCCTCCTCTGCTGCCGTCGACATCTGCTCCAGCATCACCACTACCAGCATCCACCTACCCAGCCAAAACAGCATATGCTGCAATATTAGCAGCATCAGTGGTAGTAGCAGCAGCAGCAACAGCAATGGATGCAGCGCCAACCAACCGCATCTACTCCGAAAAAATGACACCGAACTATTCCAGCTACGAGAATGAGTTACACTAACTATAGAAAAAGCAACGTCCTTGCTACAAAAAGGGGGTGAAGACGTCTGCAGAGTGGACGTGGAAATCTTGGAGCAGTGGAACAAGGTCCAGCCACAAGAAATGAAAGACCACAACTTTAAAGAAGTTGTTGGCAAGGACATAAGGACCCTTCGAACTACCCGAACGCCAGTATCATGTCAGTTATCCGGACTGGTTGAGGATCTGAAGGAAAAGGTATTCAGGCCAAATCTTCATCTATGATCACAGATGAGAAACTTTCTAAGGGAGGCTTCTCATTTCTTTACACCCTTCTCTCTATTGGGATTTGAAGTTAACCACCTCGTGGAACGTCTCGCTCTGGATGGCAACATCAATAAAGAAATGAGCTCAAGGATCCAGATTGTCGGTGTCCTCACCACAGCCATGTTTCATCCAGTAATGGTTAGTATAAATAGCCGCAAGCTTTAAAAGGAGTCAACTTCTTTTTACGTGGCGTGGATATCTTCCGTTTTCTGAACACTCACTTTGACTCCAACTTTCATGAAGGTATTCTTAGGTCTACCAGTCCTTCTCAGCCTGCTTTGATAGTCGTTCCAGAGGAGTCACCGGGCGAGTAAGTAGATACGTTAATGTGACATGTTCTTTCAGATCCCACCAGATTTTGTTCTGGATACTACTATAAAGGACAAGGCTTTTGGGTTCATTGGGTTTATAGGCCCAATGTCTGCAGAGAGCTTCCTAACTTTTTACGGCGCATCGAGCTGTTTGTGACGTCATCAGGATGAATAATTTTAGTGGGTGACTAAAACGCCGTCTTTGATAGTCAGGCTACTAACAATATAGATGCGAAATACTTTCGCGAATTTGTCACGAGACCTGATCGCCTTGATAAATTTCGAAAAAAGCATCTAAGGTAAAGTGGATTTTGATCGGTAGGGGTGCCTCGAGTGAGCTAGGAGAGCCGACCTAGATTACTTAGGCGGTCCAAGTTTTGAGTTTTATGAAAAATCTGACCATAAACTTCTATGTGTGTCAATTCGTTTGGATAAGGCAAAACTTAGAATACCTTGTTACTGGAAATTCAAAGCATCCTTATTGGATTAGAAGAATTTTATGGATCAGCTAGGACTGATGCTAAAGCGGAAAGTGATGGGGGCCATAATTGGGAATAGTTGATGGGCTAAAATTTAGAATAGAATTAGATCCTTTGGTACCGACTATAGTAGGAGGCTCAAATTAGAGTAGCGGCGTAAAGAGCGTTAGGGGCTAAGATATAAGGCGGTAAAGGCGGGAGATAGCGTGGAAACTAATAGAGCTAAGGTGGAGCATGTTTTTTCTAATAATAAAAAGTACCAAACTATCGTAGTTACGGCTTGATTAAAGAGAACGTTCTGCAAGGCAACCAACTTGGCTCAGGAACTTCGGGCTAAGGAGCTCAACATCACAGCGGCAAGTGTCAAATCACCAGACGTGAGTGTCAAATCACCAGACGATCAACATCAAACTACAAACGAAGGCATTTGTAGGAAGTTTCAAGATTATTTCGAGTAACTTTTCACTAAGAGCCCAGGCTGAATTCTGCTCACAAGATATTGCCTCGAGGCAATGGAAGTAGCTGCGTGTGAGAGACACATAACGGAAGTTCAGCAGACGTTGAAAATGATCGGGATCTATTGCCTGACATACGAAGTGTACTTGAGGTTTGCGCCCTTGCTGGTAATTATCTATAACCACTGAATGAATCAGGATCCCCCAACGCTTTACCAGGGGTATAGTGAAGTTGCTACGCAAGGACAAACATGGTGGGGATAGGAATAGTAAATTTCGCACTTAAACGAAGGTTTTGCCGAAGATATCGGCACCCCTTTAGTAGAAGTCCCTGCCTAGGCTAATCAGCCCAAACAGTGTTGCGTTGTTAAGGAGAGTCTTCATTTGGTAAGAAATCGAGGGTGGTGCTGCGTTGATGAATTTGGATCAGTCTAAGGCCTTCGATAGTGTTGGCTACGGTTTTCTGGAGGCTGTCTTGTCAGGGACCGGATTCGGATTTCACTTTCGCAGCTGGATTTGCCTTCTTTATACATCCTCCGATCGTTTTCTCATGCATGATTCGCAAGGTTATCCACCAGGGCGAACACAGTCCTACACAGCGTCACATTACCTGACGCATGTATGGCGAACATGTACACCGCACACGCTGACGATGCAAAGAATTCGGAAGGTACGAGGTCGTGAAATGGGCCAAAATTAACCGCGAAAAGTCGGTAGGTTTGCAGTTAGGTTCGAGAAACGTCTGCGCTCTTCCCGGTCCCTTTAGTAGAACGGATGGACTGTACAACATACTCGGTGCCCACAGGTCGGAAGTATTGGAAAAGGTCATGGCTGCTACCGCACATCTACCACAGGGTAAATATGCGAGCTGTACACCAACTTTCAGTACTTCCACTCCTTTACACCGTCAATCTCGAAAGGGTCCTGTACCGGTTTATCTTGGGCAAACGGGCTCCCTAAGTGGGTCAAGAGATCTGTCGGCTTCATCCGTGGAAACGCGTTGGCAAACTTTGCGTCTGTTTCCTAGGACGGATGTGTGCATGACTTAATGAGACGGGTGAGTTCTGGAAGGAAGATGACAGGAAAGCCTTTCCGCAGTTGAGAAGTGTGCACTTGAATGCCTAGAAATGTAAATGTCGTCATGCTCTGGGAGTTCTTTCTCAGTTGCTGACTGGTCTCTTTGACAAGCCGGTCGTTGATGAGTAAGGCATTATATCGAACGTTCGTACGAGTACTAAAGAGAGTCACATATTGTGGCTTTCAGAAGGCACTCTGGGTAGGCAAGAGGCCATTTACAGCGCGTCTAGCAGTTATGCGTCCGGTGCGATGACAAAGAGCAGTCGATCGTCTTCGTTCACTTCCTGGTCGTACGGCATTCCCCTAAAAGGGGTGCCTCAGGTGGTAGGCGATAAATCTAGCCCCTCCGATGAAGGTTAGAATAAAAAAGGAACGGGTTCGCAGCTTTGTCAGTACAAAACTTGAATACGTACTGACACTACGCTGTAGTTTGCCGCTGCTCATATATGCTTTACTCATCTCTGATTGGCCTATATCCTGCTGCTAAGGACGGGCAAGTCTAGAAGTGGTTGGTAGGTATTTGTAAGCGCTGGTATACACTAGACCTCCTTTTTCAATTCCAGCATTTTTCTTTGTCCTTTTCGTTGATGTCGTGTTGTGATGTTCAAAACTGTCGTTTACGGTAACTAGGTTCGTTCTGAGTCCTTGAAGAACTCGGCTGGCACGATCACCAAATCACATTATGTTATATTGTCATCTACAGCATCATAACGAGACAATAATAAAGACGCAGGAAGACTTCTTTAGAAAAATATTTGTACCTCTCACTTTATTCATAAGGGTTCGAAAAGGTTATTCAAGGTTTGCGTGTGAGAGGGAGTTGGAGACCGAACAGAAACTGCAATATTTTGACCCCCACTCTTATGGCCGTCAACGTTGTGTCTTTCTCGTTCTCCTGATGCTCAACCGGAGGCCCAGAGGCCCGCTCTGCTGGGTGATGGCTTTCTTTACTCCATCTTATCAGCATCTTCTCTGGACCCCAACTCATCAGGGGGCCCCGAGCCCCTTCGGCCTGGTGTGGCTTTCCCTACCATATCTCGTCTATAACTCCGTCCGATCTCTAACTGGAACTGCAACTCTGACTTCTGTTTTGACTGAGTTATATAATAGTTCAACGTCCACTCAGTCGCCTACTCGATTTTTGGAATCGCATATTGGATCGTCATCCAGCGGAAATAACTGTCATGCAGTTCACAGGTCACTCTCTTCCGGTGCGTCAGTCTATGAGTGTACCATGGGAATTTTTTTTTACCTCATCCCATTTCATCAGCCAATTTCCGCCCACGCGATTTCCTCTCATAACTGCCATTAGAATGTGTCACTTCCTTCCCGTGCATCACCTTGGAATGGCATTTTTGGTCAAAATACAACATACCTATATTCAGGGCTTCCTCGAGTGTCAATTTAATTGAGGCACTAATCGTTCCTCGATTTTCCACCAAATAACCCGTGGATTATTTCTATCAGCTTCGTTCGGGAAAGTCCATGAATTAAATCTTCTTAGGTCCTCTTCTTCAGATAGTCAACTTGTTTGTCGGCTGGAATGTCTCCCACAGAGAAAAAAAGCTCACAACGCTTTGTTGAAGTCCAGCTCACAACGCTTCGTTAAATTCCAGCACATTGTCAGCTCGCATACGTAAAAAAATTGTTCACTGGAACAAACAAGTTATCATTTGTTCCAGTAAACAATTTTTTTACAGCAAACTCTTTTCACTTATATTTTTTTTTAATTTCCCACGTGGTTCGGCGTTAGTAGTTTTAATTTCTTTCGCCTAAAAAGTTCAAAAATGGGTCTAAAGTGTATTCAACGTAACCTTTTTCTTGTTATTATTGTTCGGTAGCGTATTCCTTTTTTTGCTGTGGAAATTTTTTATCCCACCATGTTGTATTGAAAGAAAACAGGAGATAGTTTTATAGGCTTTAAAGATAGGACACCATTCTTTATTCTGGGTGTGTGCTCTTGACCAAATATCATTAATATTACATCGCAAAACCTACAGATTTCTGCTCTGTTTAAACGCTTATTCAATACACAAAAAAAAAACACGTATGCAAATATCTAAATCTAGGAAAATAATTTTGCAAATATCATTGAAACTATGCAAAAAGTACGTATTCCTGCTATGCTAATAAACAAAAAACACATGTTCAAGTACTTAAATCTGGGAAAATAACATTAAAAATAGTATTTCTATCTTTTAAATATACACCAGCACGCTACCTGATAACATATATTTTAAAGTTAAATGCTGTTTGCATGCTCAAACTATAGAAAACAACGCAAAAAGTAAGTATATATATATTTTTGTTGGGTTGTTGGTTTCGTTTGTGTACGGTTGGTAGTAGTCGTTGAATTTGGATTTATGTATTTGATTCCTTTTGTTACTCTTCTTAATTCATTAAACTTGTTTGTGTCTTCTTTGTCTGAGGAAGGATGCAAGAGAATTTAAGGAAGGAAGGAAAGAGACGAGGATACCTTTTAACTCAAAACTTTTTTCTGGGTTCAACAACCATTCTGTGGGCAAAGAATTTTTTTCCTGAAACCAATATAAATAGTTGCATCTCCTAGACAAGGTGTTAAAGTATATTAAGAGTTATTTTCGGTGGTTTTATGAAGTTGAAATTTGAGATAATGTTCGGTGGGTGCTTTTTAGTAGAGGCCGCTGCAAGAGGGGGCGCAATTCCCTCACCTCTGTTCGAGACCGGGGGAACACGTGCGCAGTCAGCTACCAACTAAAATGAGGAAGTCTGTTCAGTGTTACGGTTAAAGATGAAATAAAACAGGGTTTTTATTTAGTGCTCGGAGTACCCTTTCTTTATGGACCTCTTGAGTCTACTCTCTTAGACCAAGAGTTTTCCCCTCCTGTCAGGGGTATTCTGAGATTGCTACACTTTTTAAATCATTTTATTTTATCTATTTATTTTACTTTTTATTTCTTATTCAATCCTTTAGCATTTCTATTCTGTTTAAACGCTTATACACGAGTGCAAGTACTTATTAAATAATTTTCCTATCATGAAAGCCTTTAAGAGGAATAACGAAATGTAGACATACTAGAGCAAGGCAAAAAGTAGTTCTTTGATCGAGGAAAATAAAATTGCACGTAGTATTACAATCATTAAATGTTGCATTACTAAAACTTTTCAGATAAATAGATTGAGCAAGCACACAATTCGCTATTAAAACAACGCAAAACCTATGTATTTCTGCTCTGGGAAAATAACTTTGAAAATTGTATTTATATCATTGAAAACTATGCAAAAAGTACATATGTCTGCTCTGCTTCAATGCTAATTTAAAAAACAGAATAACACTCAAATCTAGAGAAACAACATAGAAAAATTATTTCTATAACTGAAAACAACAAAAGATTACCTCACTCAGCTCTAATTCGAAGCTAATTAAAAAAAAAAAAAAACTTAAAGCACTAATATATATATATATATATATATATATATATATAAACATTGCAAATACTTATATCTAAGAAAATAGCATTGTAAATAGTATTTCTATCATGAACCATTGAAGAAATTTATTTGCGAAATATTAAAAGTTTGTGCCGCAAATATGGTTGAAAACAGAAGTTAGTATCATGAAAAAACGTGAACACATTGGAATTTCATAGTACTATATTACTGTTGCAAACAATTCGTTCTGCTTGCTTCTATATAGTATTATACAAGATAAACATATAATAGTCAACTTAACTGAAGTTCTTGTGTCGGATATACGAAAGTTTAACGTTCTTCCAACGGCTCCAGTATAAAAAATATACATAACGTATATTTTTTTTAGTAAGAACAGCAAACTTTCGTATATACGACACAAGGACTTCAGTTAAGTGGACTCTTATATGTTTATTATTTTGTATAATATTATATAAGCCGCAAACAGAACGATTTGTTCGTAACAATAATATAATACTTTAAAACTCCCATGTGTTCATGTTTTTCTCGATATCAACTTTCTTCTGTTTTCAATTTAAGCATTTTACGGGAAAATTTCCAATATTTTCTTTATTTTGCAAACAATTTTACATTTTTTAAAATTTTGCAAGCAATTTTAGGTGAAAGTATTTACAAAAATATAAGATTTTGAGTTGAACCAGGAAAGCGCGTGGGAGCAAGAACTGAAACACGTGTCTGCTTGAAGTACCATTTATAAAAAAAAAGTGTCAAAATTAAACAACACAAAAAAAAAATTCTTTTTTTTTTTTTTTTTACTTCGGCAGCACACTTATTGAAATTAACATTAAAAAGTTAATTGCTGAATAGCAATTAAAATCTTTTTATTCAGTCCCCCTCTTAATTAACAAAAATTAAACAAAAAAATTAACGTTAAAACGTAAATGCTGAATATCAATTTAAAAAAATTATTCTAACCACCCCCTCGGAAAGGAAAACTGGAAGAACTTGTGGGCGTATGTTTGCTAGATATTTTGCTGCCACAATTTATGTTGGCTCATTATCGAAAAGCAAACTATGTAAACGACGCGGACAAAAGAACATTCAAAAGACTGCAATACAAACAAAAATAAATTTATATAACAATTACATAAAATGAATCATTACAAAACATTACGAATATTCTAACATAGTTTGTTAAATATTCCTCTCTGTGTGTGCATGTGTGTATGTAACTAACTCGAATATTTAGGTGAAAGACTAAATATTATGGTGAAAGACTAATATTATTAGGAAGACGTGTTTTCTCCCATGTTGGTCGTTTTTCTCTTTCGAAATTGGACGAAATGTCTAAGGCTGTGTTCGAGATTGGAACAAGTCCAACCGAAAAGGCAGAACAGGAGAGAAAAAGTCGCAGTGTATATACGCAACCAAGTCGCGTGTATTGAGCTGTGTGTCACTATCTGGCAAAGCCAAGCTGTCTCTGGAAGTCGAAATGTAAGAGTTTATTTCCTTATCAATACCATAAGGGAGGCATAAAGCCTCAAAAATTTTGTGGGGGAGGGGAAAGAAGCGGTCATGCTATCACTATATAGTCTAAGGGTCCCTAGCTAGCCACATTTGCCGACCCATTCAACAGTACAATATATAATCAGCCATTCTTCACCAAACACTACACTTGCTCGGTGAGAAGACCAACTTAAAACCCCGAATGGAATATATGACTTTATTTACAAACATGATTTATTTACAAAAATGTTGTGTGATGGGGATGGGAAAAAAGCCCTAAATAGAAAGCAAAAAACGAATAAAAACCAAGAAAAAAATTCCCTGTTTGGTTGTCCTTCCATCCCCACTTCTTAGATATGGAGGCCGACTGTTTTCCGGTGTCAGAGAACACCGAAAACAAGCCGGGCCTACTCTAAGTGGGAGAGGGTTCGTAATCTAATAGGGAAAAAGAAAAAAGACAGGCTCGGGTGCTGTAAGGACAGATAACATGAATTTATACAGGTGACATTCCAAAATATTCAGAAAAAGCGGGCTGGATACAAAAAGAATAGGATGGGGAAGATCTTGGAGACTAACAACTAGGTGATGAGGACGATGACTCACAGCATACTGCTGACTTGGTTTCAAGGAGAAAAATTCCTACATACACGGGATGGGATCCCGAAGGACCCGTACTGTAGACGCCATGGGCTGGAAGAAGAGGGAAGGATGCCCCCTTTCGTACGACCAGGCTCGCTACATTTACCCACCTTTTGTCAAATGTTATGATATTCAAGTGTTTTCTATCGCATCTGATTTTGACCCTAAGCTGATGCCTAAAAGACAAAACCAGATCACGATGAGAAGAGTTTGCATCGTCATACAGTCCCTTGTTTCGCGTCGTCCAAATCACCATTCTGGCTACAGCTAGGATCGCGAGAAACACCACACGCTTCTCACTCTGAAAGGGAAGTAAAACGTTGTCTACGACGTAACCAACGTCGAGCAGCACAAGCTGCTTGGGTTGGATGCGAGTCATCCACTCCCTGACGTGATTCCAGAACAAGTGAACTCGCTCGCAGTAGTAGAAGGCGTGCTCAGCCGTTTCTTCCAGACCACTGTCGCAGCGAGCATAATCGGGCATTTCTGCTAGGCCCGCTCTGAAGTTCAAGCCGAGAAGAGGTAACGCGTTTCGTTCAAGCCGCCAGATGAGCAAGAACTCTGAATTGTTCAAGAAGCTCGATCCTAGCGGTCAGTTCCAATGGGAGCAGATCTCCTCCGCTGTCCAGTCGTGCCGCTCACCACTAGTTCCCAATATAGTTCATTCCGAGACCGTGAAAGGTCACTGGACCCAGGAAGTTTACGAAAGGCCTTACGGCATTCGTGGACAAACGGTGTTTCACTCGCCGGCTGATATCGACCTTTGGTTTTGACTTTAGGCGAGAAAAAGTCCGACTCGCCTTTTGCCTCTACACCGTGTCCCCCGTCAAGGATCGGCCCAAGTATGCAAGTCTTTTAGCGAGCTTGTGGCTCCCCAGATCAGGCATACCATTGCACGTACGTTGAACACAGACCTGTCTACAAACCATCAGCCTTCAGCCTCCCCAGATTACCCTAGAGAGGGATTATTGAAGCGCTAGCTGAAGGACCTTAGGCAGAGGAAGAACAGACAATTTGTAAGGGATCAAGGGGAAGATGTACACGGCGCAAGCCTCCGCCCTGTCTTTCAAGGACAACCTCCTTCAAAGCCAGATTCCCACCATGGCATCGACTTTACCCTGTACTTCCGACCAATTTCACTCCAGTTTGAGGTCGGGCCCGAACCATACCCCGAGGATGCGGATGGGTCCGTCTATGACACTTTCATTTAAGTGTTAAGGAGTTGGCTGGTGAAATTAATTAAATGAAATTAATTCATTTTATTAAATCATGATAGTAAGTATTTTATTAAAAATAAATTCATTTTGGGTGTCCAAGTATTTTTTGAGAATCGTGTATAAAATAAATACCAAGTAATTAAGTACAAAAAAGTTTGAGATCCGATCAAAACTTGTTGACCTATAAATCTGTCCCCAAAAAATAAACATCCGCACACCTGCAAAGAGCTGTCAAAAGAGCCATCGGATTTCAAAGCATAAACAAAAAAATGTATTTTTAAACAACTGTGTAAATAAACGTTTGTTACTGTTTATAACAAACGCCTTTTTTTCGTCATTTTTCTAAATTTGCTTGGCAACTTTTCTTCTCTCCAACACGAATTCCAACCTTCATCGACTGGACCACATCCATCTTCTCTTGAAAGCAACGCGGGCGTGGAAAGAAACAGAGAAAGACCAGTAGACACATGTGGTAATCACGAGACCAGCGGCCAACTAGGTGTCGTGAAGCTATAGTACCACACGTCACTCCATCGGAAAAACCCTAGAAGGGTATCGCTACCCGTCCAGGCACTGAGCTGCAAACCTTTACTTTTGTCAAAATTTACCTTGACTCCCGCTATTCGTTCGCACTCAGCAACCGCCTTCTTCACAATCTCTATGTTCTTTCGGCTGGACACAAACACTGTGATATCATCAGCGAACGCAGAAATCCTTCCTGAAATGGATACCGCGCAGGGCCGAACTTGTACCCTCAACCCAAAGCCTTCGGAGCTGGGGCTCCAAAGCGAAGACATTGAGAAGAGGAGACAGGGGGCAGCCCAGCTGGAACAATCGCTCGATCGCGAACGCCTTCCGTTTACCTGCTCCACTGCCCGATGGTAGAGGTACATCATACTAACCCATTTGCGGAACTCCGGTTCGAATCCGGCAGTCTCCAAAACAAATGCCAAAGACCGATAGTCACCTCTTGGACTGATCTAAATTGATCAGCGCAGCTTCGATGCCGTCTTCTATCCCCTCTATGATCTCGCAAAGGAAGTGCAGGTCTTCTCTTCACAGCGTAGTTTTGCTCAGGGCCGATTAGATCGCCGATGATAACCTGTAAACGGTTCGCTAAGACCCGGGCTAAAATCTTTAAGTCTGTGTTTAGTATGGGCCTGTAATCAAACATGCCCGCCACCTTTTGTCAGCAATGTGATCCCGCCCTTGGTAACGCTACCAGGGGTGGCTCCCTGAGCGAACCAATGGTTGAACATATCCGTCAGAATAGGCACAAACATGTGCGGCAGCCTCAAGTACACTTCGTAGAGTAAACCCTCTAGTCCAGGCAATTTGTTGAGGCCGACTTGCTTCAACGCATCACGGACTTCGCATTCAGTAACCACACCCACACAGTCAGCCGCTTCCGCCGCCCCGAGGCGAGGAAGTCAGCAAGATAGCTGCGAAACTCCTAAAGCGGGAGATCAGTACAGCAAGCAAAGCGATCACGAAAGTGCACCCGAAAGGCCTCACGTATCTCACGATTCGATTGACGCACGCGCCCATTCGGGGACTTGACAGAAACGAAATCCCGACTGGGGAACTTTCGCACTTCTTCCTCACGCGCAGTCGTGTCCGATTTCACAGCTTCGTTGAGAACTCTTTTTAACCTATATCTAACTACGAATCCCTTGTAGTGCTCGCTAGTCTCACGCTCAAGGTCCCTCCTAGCTAGTTCTACGTTTAGGGAGTCCTCTCATCAATCACCCGGAGTGTCTATCTTCTATAGATTTCACCTTCCTGGTCCTATCTAAATTGAGCTGTCGACCATACTTGGTGGCGAAATCTCTAATCCTATGTTTAAGAGATGCCCACCACCTATTCCCAGTAACCGCCCCCACTAACGCCCGCTTAATTAGGGGTTCCAGCTGGTCCTGGAAGTCCCGAATCTCCAGTAAGGAGGTATTGAACTTCCAGTAGCTGGCTAGACTAGGCCTTTTAGCTAACCGCAGGCTGACACTTACGAGTTTATAGTCAGTCAGCCTTATCAAGGGGAACGTGGGACAACAAATGAAATCACTGTCAGTAATATGAGTGGCTAACAACTCAAAGAATAGAGAAAATCCGTTGTTTAACAACAACAACAAAAAATCGTTTGAAACACGCTTGTGAGACAATAAATAACACGCTTGTGAGACAATAAATAACAAACAAACGAGGTTTGCTTTCCTGGCAAAAAGAAAGAATATCGAGAGAGGAAGATTGACGATGAGGTGCTGTTAGAGTAACGCTAACGTCTCTAAAGTCTGGGACTTTGAATTTTTGTAACGTCTGAAGGTTGTTCGGAGCGCCTCGGGTCTAGAAGAGATACTTCTTTGGCAGTCTGGGGTTTCTTCTTGGTCATTTTTTTTTCTCATCCCCTCTGAGAATTCGTTTAATTATTCCATTTTTATAGATAAATATCTGGACTAAAAACGGTTTCTGATTGGTTGTCTAATTAGGAGTCATATTCCCATTGGTCAGTCAATCCTAGTTCAGGATTATATTAAAAAGAAAAAAAACATTTATCCTATGCGATGATAAAAGTAATTTTACTCAAATTGTTACATAGCAAATATTAAATTTCAAACTTAACAAAAAAAAAAAAAAAACCCAAATTAACAAGGAGCGTTCATCTCACAGACAACGTCGAAAACCAATTCTTTTTTCTACATGCACGTGGAACAAGAGAAAGCTTATCGCTGCTTACTGTCACAATTGGCCTTAGCCGCTTTATTACTCCCCAAACCCCTAAGTCAATCTCTCACTTTGTTGGTGGTATAAAAAATTGAATGAATAAATAAAGAAAGGCTCGTAGTCGGTAAAAATTTCTATCGGAGAAATTAAAAGGATGGATAGCTTCAGAAATTTAAAAGGCGTCAAGGCTCACGTACACACTTGGGAATATCTAAAAAATAAAATTGTTATTATAGTGGAAGTGTTAGAACAAAGGCTTAAAGAATAAGACAATTGAAGAAGAAGAGGCCTTTATTAAAGAAATGCTGTGGGAAATTCGTTCTTTAAACTACAGTATTAAAGGAATTTATACCAAGGCAACCCGACCATTGATAGTGTTCGACAATAGTCCAGGAGACCGGGGTTCAATCCCAGGTCGAGTTGTACCAAAGACTCAAAAAATGGCACTTGATGCCGCCTTGCTTAACACTCAGCATCATCAGGTAAGGATCATGGGTAAAGTGGAGCAATCCTGGGAATGGAGTAGCGCACTCCTCTATAGTAGCTATTGAAAAAGGAGCCTTCGAGTCACCCTCGACTAAGGTCACTAACTTTACTCAGGCAGAACTAGGTCTGGAGGTTGGTTGGTTGATTGGTTGGGTTTTATGGCATATCAACCTTTGTAGGTTATTTAACGCCAAATCCATTTTTATGCGTATAGTTCTATTTCAAACAATTCAGTTTAGCATGAATACACTGTTTAATTGTCAAAAACATTTCTATTTCAAACTATTCAGTTTATTCAAACAGTTCTAATACAGCTAATTCAGTATAAGTACAGATTTTGTTTACGCACAGTTAGATGTCAAAAGAGTCTTATATTAAGTTTAGTGTAAGTACAGTTTCAATGTAAAAAACAGTTCCATTTCAAACAATTCAGTTTAGCATAATCACGCAGTTTAAATCGAAGTACACAGTTTAATTGTCAAAAACATTTCTATTCAGCTTAGTCAAACAGTTCTAATTCAAACAATTCAGTTTAGCATAAGTATGTAGTTAGTTTTATTTGACCCATAGATTGGACCCTATCAAGTGCTATCATCCCGGGCCAGAGTGGACCTGGGAGCAATAGCAATGAAGGGGTGCTCCACATTCCCCAAAGCTCCAGAATCACTGGAACCTCACAATCAGATTGCTTAGTGTCATAATTAGGACAAGTTTGGAAGTAGATTTGTGGATGAATGGAGGAATGAATTAATTTTTCGTATCTCTATCAATAACAGACTTGCTGAAGTGGAGGAGCACACTCACGATTCAACTATTATGTCAAAGTTTTACCAAAACCTCCAAAGTGATCTCTGAGCAGGCTTCATGTCCCGTACGACATTAGAAAATTGTACGAAAACCCATGTTTCCAGACACCTTTGAATTAAATTGAAAATTAGAAAAGATATCTGTTCGCCAGTTGCTTCCTTGGAGGAAGAATTTAATGAATGTGACAAAAATGAAATAGATAAATTTAAAAAAATCTATTATAACTGAAGACAGTAGAATTGTACAACATGGCAGCAAATATGAAAAAAATTTAGGGTACAAATATTTTCCCATAAGCGTTGCAAATACATCAGTCATGAATATATTCCCGAAATATATATTTTAGCTGCCAAAGCTAAAATATTTTACCCTTTATCACTTTGTACAAGTAACCCTTTATCACTTTATTAAAACAATGTTACAAGTAACCCTTTATCACTTTGTTAAAACAAAGTTACAACATGCTTAATCTAATAAAAACAGTGTAAAACCTTCGTACTTCTGCTATGTTTAAACATTATTTCTTAAACGTAATTTCTTAAACTGGGCTGGGATGAAAAGATATCTGCTGACATGAAGTGTTTCTGGTCGGATTTGTCCGAGGATCCTTCTGGTTTGAGCAATATATCCTTTTCAAGACATTCTATAGACAGTGACACCCCATTGAAATTGTATTTGTTCGGTGATGAGTTCTCTCAAGCATATGCCTTTGTTGTTTATAGAGAGTAGAATGGTTAGTCACAAATAATATTCTACAAAGTTAAAGTAAAACCTAAGAAAACCAAAACTGTTGGAAATTTTTATCAAGAAAAAATGTATGTTATTTTTAATGCCTATTTTTGTCTGCCTTTCAATGTCTCTGGTTTCGTGTCTTGCTACGAAAATAAACAGAAATAAAGAGGAGCCCATGTGGCTGGCTCCGGAAGTTGGATTTGGTCACGTGCCCACTGAATTGGGGTCTCTTTTGGATCAGGTACTCGAAGCGACAAGACATCCCAATAATTCTGGCAAGCTACCGACAGATTGTCCATCCTTAGCGCTGACTAAAAGCACCCGAGCAGCAAGTGTATGGACTTTGACCGGTTCCAGTGAATACCTTTGACGAGAAAGGAGCGGGACGTATTAACTGCTATCAGGCCATAGAATTTGGTTACTGATACTTCTCGAACCTGACAACTACACACGAGGTACCAGCGAATACCTTTTGGCAAGAAAAGGAGCAGCACTAATACCTGACGTCCACCAGAAAGTAAAACAACAGCGACGTACCCGTGAGAAGTTCAAGGAGCATTGTCTTTGACGAGAAAGACCTGAATAGTGAATAACATCCGTAATTTTTGTTCTTCGTGAGAGACAGAGACGTTGAACGGATTTTTTTAGTGCTTCGGAACTGTTTTTTCTATCTCTGTTGCGTGAGAGAATATATATTTGAAAGGGTTGTTCTTTTACTACACCCTTTCATCACTGTAAGTGCACTTGCTTCCTTTTGTTCCCCCCCCTTTTGTATATTTTTGGTACTCGGCGCCATAAATTTTATTTGGCAACGTGACGCATGAGGAATTTCATGCAAACGAAAATTCTTTTGTCTATTTTATTTTTACCTCCTTTGCGAAGATAACTGTAAATAAAACTCCTTTTACAATCGAGCAAGACCGTTCTTAACTTATTTATTCGTTCCCCATTTTTTAGACGACGTTACTTTGTTCAATGCTCGGTAATTTTATGAAAGTAGAAAATTAATTTCCGACAAAACATTACCCACGATGGCGTTACTTGCTGTGCATTCTGCATTCAGAGTACTGACAACAATACTGACACTATAACAAGAACAATCTCAAAAACTTCAACAAAAACTAGTTTTTTAGTGAGTAGCCATGATAGCACAAGCTGTGCTATGATGGCTACTCACTAAAAAAATCTAGGCAAAAAGTCTGTATACCAGAAACAGGTTGAAGGATATTAGGGAAATGAAGGAGCAGTTGAGCTAAAAATATAAAGTAGATATTCATTACAAGTACGTCCCCTCTGCCGACAACCCGACCGACCTTCTTTCTCGAGGCATCACACTTGAAAAATTTATAAATAATCTAGACAATGGACCTTGTTGGCTGGTCGACAAACCAGAGAAATGGCCAACAAGCAGTTTAAGTTGTTTAAGACAGGAGAATCAGTGCCACATGGCACTGATTCACTTTGATAGGTTCTCGGATTTGAACAAGTTCAAACGCCTTCATATTCAAATTTATAAACAAGTGAAAACGTAAAATGGGACCACCTGACCCCAAATATTCCGGACTAATTTATAATCACTGGAGTTATCGCTTACGCACAACTATTTTCCTGATACCCTAAGAGATGAAGTTAACGCAGGCTCATCAAAGGATTGAAGGGAAGCTAACTCAAGGGAATCCACAAATAAAGTGACCAGTACTAGATCTAAAAGGAAAAAAAAAAATCCACATCAGACCCTGAATATCTTTATTATTAAAAACAACAGAATGCCAGAATAATACCTGAAACATCAGGTATTCACTGCTGGAATTTTCACAGAGGCGTTACTGAGCTTGGTAGAAAAAGATGGCTATACATGTCTTTGTCATCTGGTGCCAACGTTTTGGAGGCCAGTTTGTTTAAAAATATGTACCAACCAATCGGTTGGTACATGTGTATCATACATGTCCTTTAGAGAGTGGGGTCGAACACGGGAGATAACCTTAGTTATATATATATATTTTTATACCATTGAAAACAATGTAAAAAGTATTTCATCTCTGTTTCTAGGCTAAGGAAATAAGCAAAAAAAGGTTACGTGCAAATTCTGAAATTTGGAAAATAAAATTGCAAGTAACATTTTCATCATTAAAAAAATATGCACTCTATCATTACTTTAGGATAAATAGCCAACATGCTTAATCTAATAAAGACAGTGTAAAAACTTCGTATTTCTGCTTTGTTTAAACGTTAACTCGATAAACACAATAACACGCAAATAGTAATTCAATTATGAAAACGACAAAAAAAATTACGTATCTCAGCTTTGTTTCGATGCTAATTCAATAAACAAGCAAACACGTGTGAAAGTACATTGCAATTAGTATTTTTATCATATGTACCTGCATACTGTTAAGTGGTAATACTAAAACTTTATGTATGTTAAAACCATTGGAAAAAAAAGCAAAAAGAATGTATTTTAGCTATGTTTTGCAAATTCACGAAACTAAAAAAACCGTTGTAATAATAACGGAAGCCAGAATAAACTTAAAGATAAGCTTTGTTTTACTTTATAGTTGTAATCCACTTGCTTATATACAAAATCTACTGATTCATAGAGAATAAAGTTCTCCCATTGCAGGAGCTGCGGACTTTGGGAGCGTCTTGATGGTTCGCTCTCAGCATCCATCTTCAGCCTTGGCTTCTCAGGATCTGACGACGTTTTAGGACTGTCATGCTCAGCTGTCTTCTGGCTGAACGATCTCGTCCTGAAATGCTGTCGTTTTCTTCGGCGCTTCGGTCGCTTGGTGTCTGGAGATTGGGTATCTGTCTCAGATGTTGGGTGAAGCTGCCAGAATTCTGTAGGAATATTCAGATTCGTTTTGTAGGGACTCTGGATTTGTATATGGCGCAAGATCAGGTTTGTCAGACTGGTTCTGTGAACCGGGTTTATGTCCCTCCGAGATAGTTATGCGTTTAGATACATTCCCTTCTGGGGCTAGATCTCTTAAGAAGACAATAGATTACATTCCCTCCGAATTTTGAGCCAGTGCATTAGCTTCGATTAGTTCTACCTCGCTCACTAATGGGTCATGTTTACTGTGGCGAATATTGTGTTTTAGTGTGCGAGCCACGAGATTTGGGAACGAGAAGGATTTCTCATGTTTGTCGCTGTCCTAATAGCGTTTTAGTTAAACTGTCCTAATAGCGTTTAGTAAAACTGTTCCATGTTGTGCGAGCCACGAGGGGAGTGAAGGTACTTGCTGAGATTTGGGAACGAGAAGAATTTCTCAGCGTTTGTCGCTGTCCTAATAGCGAATAAGGGCTCTGGGAGAAAACTTTCCAATCAGAGATCGGACTTTTGCGATTTGTGACTGCCAACAAAACTTTCTTCCATATCATGCCATTGTATCTTTCGCATTGTTCGACTTACAGCCACTTTTCGTCCATGCAAAAATTACTTGAATTCGTCTGACATAAAAGTAGATCTACGATCTGAGTGGATATATGCAGGCACTGGAAAAATGGAGTAGAGACCTTGAATTACTGTTGTAGCTGTTACGTCTGGGCAGGGGATGGCGAAAGGAAATCTTGAGTACTCGTGAGCATGTATTTTTAGAGGGCCGTGTTAAGCCTTTCGAAAGGTTGTGTGGCCTTAATGAGTTTTGTTGGAGGGGGCTTGTAGAAGCTTGGTTTCTTTTCTGTGCATATCCGACAAGAGCTTGTAATTCTTTTTACGTCTTCGACAGAATATGTTAAATTCCTGCTCCTAACTGCGTGGGTCATTCTTGTGATACCAGGATGGAACAACTCCTTGTGCATGTTCTGAAGATCTTGTGTGCTCGTTACTAGACCACATATCCTTGTAAGTGTGTCCACTGCAGCATTCTCCTTACTAGGGCGGTAAGTGACGTCGAATGAGTAGTAAGAAAGCTGCATTCTCCATCTCGCAATCTTCTCGTTTTTTATTTTGTTTTCGGATTAAACATAAACGGGATCAACTTTTGGTCAGTAATCAGTTTAAAATCTTGACCAATTATATAATGCCTCTATTTTCGTAATGCCTCAACTATCATCAAGTGTTGTCGTTCGGACAGCAAGCGTATCCTTGAAAAAAGGCTACAAGACGACCGGATTGTCTAAGCGAGGCAGCTATGGCACAGTCGGAGGCATCCATCTCGACAGTTAGAGGAACAGAAGAATCCACAACAGAAATGGCAGAATTAGCAACGTCCTTTTACATATTTTGAAATACTTTGAAGGTGGATCGGGACATAGGAAAAGTTGATACTTGCCTCTATGAATGTATTTTTTTTTTAAAGACGCAACCCATTGGGAGTTGTGCACGATTTGCTGAGGGCTCGTAGTAAGGCTGGCATGTTTCCAGAGACTGGTAATTCCATTAGGGGTTTCATTCCCCCGAGATCCATGGTGCCATTTTTTTAACTGTGTATCTCAATGACTTGATGCACATTGTAGGCATTTTCCCTGTTCCAGGTTAGATTGTATTTCTTGATAGCAGCCATAGATCGTTTGCTGTTATGGTCATGGTCAGCTTGGTTAAGGCCGCATATTGTAAACTTGTCTTTATAGACAACATCACCCTTCGATTTTTCCATTAGAGATGATTTAATCTATAACTCTCTGGATTCAGTGTAACTGGTATAAGCGATTGCCGTATAGGGCTTGTCCTCTTTGTTCATGGCAAATGCAATAAAAAACACTGCAAAACTTACGTATTTTACGTTTCGACTCTAATTCACAAAAGCAAAACAACCCTTGTATGGGTATGTAAATATGGTAAAATAACATTACAAACATCAGGAAAATACAGGGTCAGGCAAAATGATCTGACACTCCTGATTTAAATCCGTGCGATTTTTTTCTCTGGGGATACCTCAAGTCAAAGGTATACAGTAATCGCCCTCAATCTATTAACTTAAAGATGCAATTCGTCAAGAAATTACTGCCATTCCACATGAAATGACCCGTCGAGTTATAGACAACTTTCGTGAACGCCTTCGACAGTGTGTAGACAATAACGGATCCCATTTGACTGATTTAACTTTCAAAACCTAATGAAACAGAATGGCATTATATGTAATTTTCGAAAATAACACTTGTTTGTCTTTTATTAAACCTACAAATGTGTCATATCATTTTGCCTGACCCTATATGTAATTGCACATGTTCTAATACATTTATTAGAATTCTGAACACTTTGATTTAAAAAAAAAACATGCTAAAACAATAAAAAAGAGTGAAAAACCTATGCATTTTAGCTATGTTTTGACACTAATTTACCAAACAAATTAGTGTTCATATATGTAAACGCTAAGATGACATTAAAAGTAATATCTTTATCATGAAAATATGTGGCAATTTTGAACACTTTGTTAAAAAACGATAAACTTTATACATGCTGGTGTGTCTACAAGTCACAGTATTGTTGTGGCTGTTGTGTTTGTGACTACCACATTTACTTCCGACTGTTTACTTTGTCAAGTCCTTCCATTCCCACGCCGCGTTTGAAAGATCGACAAAATGGGGTTGACACAATTCAGCCGGATCTTTTTCTGGCGGTCAGGTGATACGAGTGGCTAAATTGTCAAACATTTCAAAGAACGGAGAAAATCCGTTGTTAACAAATAACAAAGATGGTTTTTATTGAAACACGGTCGTGAAACAATAAATAACAAGCAATGTTTACTTCCCTGGTATAAAGAAGAAAGAATATCGAGAGAGGAAGAGTGACGATGAGGTGCGGTTTGTATGACACTAATGTCTCAAAAGTCTGGGACTTTGAATTTTTATAAAGTCTGCAGGTTGTTCAGAGTGGCTCGGATCCAGAAAGGAAATGCTTTTTTAGCAGTCTTGAGTTTCAAATTTGTCTCTTTCCTAATCCTCTCTGATAATTACCATCCTGTTTTTTATAGATCAAAATCTGGACTAAAAAGTTTTCTGATTGGTTGTCCAATAAGAGACAATTAGGAGTCATATTTCCATTGGTCAGCCAATCCTAGTTCAGGATTGTATCTTGCAGTTATTGGGAAAACCCTTTTTATATTCTTTGACCAATGGGAACAATGGGGCATTAGGGAGAAAATTTGGTCGTTTTAGTTTCAATTTGAGCTGACTGCTGTGTAAATGTATATACCCTTGTGCTGTCGGCTCAAGAAATTCAAAGGAATCTTTTAATTTTACCTTTGGTTGGAATATCATTTAACTTATTTAGTTGAAGTAAGTATAATTCATTATTTTAGTTTGAGTTGATACATTATTTTTATTTTTATTGTAAAAAAGAAACTTTGGGGCTTGCACAAAAAGATTTACTTAAGTTTAATTCAATTAAAGTTTAATTCATTTTTGGCACTTTCCCCTTCAAAGTTTGTTTAATATTTTTTAAATTAAAGTTTAAAGAATTATTAAAGATAAAATGCAATTCTTTTGTTATTTTAAGAAGCAAAGCAATAAAACAGCAAACAATGAATCAAAAGTTGTAATTAAGAGTATAATTCATTTAGCTTGAAAATTTGTTCCTAAATTGAAGTAGTAAGAGAAATATTTGTTAAAGAGGTTTAATCTACCATTTCTTAATTATATGTCTCAGAAGTTCTGTGTGTTTGCCTGCAAAACAAATTACAGAAGCTAGCAAGACAAAACTACGTGTGGCGAGTTAATAAATTATCAGTTTATCGTTTTCCAAAAGACGATAGGGAGAGCAATGGATAAAATAAATTCCAAATGTCAATCTAAATGTTACTAACAATACTGTTATTTGTCAATAACGTTGGCCTTCAAATTTTTCTATCATAGAAGTTCATGAAAAAATACGTCAAAAAAATCCACCATCTGTATGGCCTCAGCTGTTCAAAGGAATATAGAAAAAACCTCCAGTACTATTAGAAATCAAATTTCTGATGAACTTAATGCTTTTTTAGAATTAGATAAAATTAATTATACAAATTTGAAAGAAAGTCTGCATATAAAAAAAAACTTTGTATGGATGAAAATATTTTAACTGTTCAAACATTAAAATTTGTTGATGGTATTCTTTATGTTGAGAATTTATAACAAACTGCGCTTTGAAACATTTCATAATGGAGTTTAAGTGTTAGCCTGTCCAAAAACCGTCAAAACTGGAGGAAATCATCCGATATTTGATAAAAAGTAAAACATCCTGTCGACAATTTTTAGCCATAGAAACCAAAATGAACCCAAATATAGTTATACGTGCTTTTAGGTACTATACAACATCACGGAAATTAAGAGACGATTTTCAATTACCCTCATTTACAACATTAGGAAGGATTAATAAAAAAAAGGGTGCATAATTCTCCATGAAGTATATATCAAAATGTTGCTATATAAATCAGTTGACAATCCATCTCTACTTGCTCAAGGATGCTGATATGTCTCAATGGATACTACAAAGCACAAATCAAAATGTAAATGTGAGGAAGGTTCAGAAATATTTGACGATCTGAAAAATTTAGAACCATCTTTTTCTAGTGAAATAAAAATGGCGTTTCTGTACAAAGCTAGATATATTACAAGAAATGATAACCCAGTGAATATGAAACCCATTGTTATTATGAAAAGTTAGGAAAATATACCAATTTAACTGATCGTGGAAAATTAAAACTTCCTCCTGACCACACTTGTCAATGGTTTTTTTTTCATCCTTTTCCATAAAATAAAGGAAAAGGTTTGCTATAAATCATTTTTATGCTTATTTCTAAGTTTCATTTTTTTCAACATGGAGAAAAAGCATGCTTCTATTTTTGCAAATAGTTTTGAAAATTTTTTGCAAACATGGCACACCCAGATCAGAAAAAGAAGAAGCTCTAAAAGTTTTGAAACGTTCCTAAAATGATTTTCTTTTATTTGTCTATATTTCTGAGATGATTCATGAGATGATTCTGAGATGTTATATACACACTTCGGCTGATGCCTTCTAGCCTTCTCAGGTCCTGATTGTCAAATCCATTATCTAGTATAAATTGAAACTAAACTCTTTATTCATTCACGGGGAATAGACTGCATAAAATGTTTAGTGAAACCTGTAAATAATATAGATATTTCTGATTCAATATTATTATTTCTTTTACCAGAAATCATAATTACCCCTTTGTGATAATAATTATCTGTGTCCAGAGAAAGATACATATTTTCATTTATTTAACTTTCAACACATCCTATTATCCACTGGTATGAATCAAAATATTATTCTAAGTATTTTCAAAAGTGGTTGACTTAATTTTCTTCTAAAATTTCTGAAAATCATACATTTTTCCTCCACTTCTGGCTCTCAGTTGCGCTACGAGCTGGCCCGCAGTATAGAACGTCATGGGTTGAACTAAATATTTTCAGCCTCACATGACTGAATGGGACATCCCCAGCTCACCTTTATTTAGTGTGGAGCAAAATTAAATCTCCATTTTGACATTGACCTTTAAGATAAGGACTAAAAAGATATGTTTTTATGATCTGTGGAGTTAAATGACAACAGAAAAATTAAATAACTTCGCTGGCCTTTAAAATCAAAAAGTAATGTCTTGTACTTAACTGACCTTTAGGAACAATTAACCAGCGTTTTAGGCCTTGAACAAACAGAAAATTATTTAAAGGATATATATATATATAGTTCTTCGAACGAATTGAGCAATCTGGTATCCGGTAAGGTATAAAATGCAAACAAACGAAAGCGACTACTTAGTACCTTATAATTCCCTAGCTAATGTGGTACGCTTGTTGGCCGAGTGGTCTCTATGTCTACCATAAAGTTAGGCGCGTTTCAATCCGAGCTTCCAGCGTCCTACGTGTCTAGCCACACTGAAGAGTTGTGATCCAACGAAACAGTCTGTCTGGGGATGACATATATAAATATATATATCAAAAACAAAAATTGTTTTTGATATATATAAATATATGCATATATATACATATGTATATAAATGAATAAATAAATATATATATATATATTTCATTTTTGAAAAAAAGAAAAAATATATATGCACATATATATATATATATATATATATATATATATATATATATATATATATGAATATATTTATATATGTATATAAATATATACATATATGAATATGTATATTTAAATACATATATATATATATGTATGTATGTATATAAATATATATATATAAATTATATATATATATATTATATATATAATATATATAAATATATACATATATATAAATATATACATGTATATATATATGTATATAAATATGTATATATATACATATATATATATATACATATAGGTATCATACAATAACTGATGTTTATAGAACAGCATTGCTTCTAACAAAGCCTTTATCAGATGATGACTCTGGGTCCAGGCATGGTTTCGGGGCCGAAGCATCATTAACACTAGCCCACAACGCCCCAGCAGTATCTCATGACACCACCAGACTTTGTCAGATTGTTATCGCTGTATGGGATTGCCAGATACACACGGATGGAGTTAAAGCCTTATCTAGGATCTTTTCCATGTATTTCCTGTTGTCTGATGGGAAAGTTCAAGATTAGTCAAGAAAACGGAGGTTCGATAGAAAATACACTTATTATCCAGCCATTTATGAAAGGAACAGGAAACATTGCATGTACCACGTCAGCTAGGGAATTATAAGGTATTAAGTAGTAGCGTTCCTTTGTTTACATTTTATACCTTACCGGATTCTCAATTCATTCAAATTGCTTTATATATATATATATATATATATATATATATATATATATATATATGTATATTACAAAATCTAAGTCTTTTAGTTTTGTTAATTAGATTGGAAACTATCTAATTAACAAAACTAAAAGACCCGTGTACAGATATGTAAATATGGTGAAAAAAAAACGTTGCAAGTAGAAAATTATATATATCGAGAAAATTATATATATCGAGAAAATTTGTAATTTCACACGATCTAACAGAAATTGCTCTGTTATAAACGTTACATTTATTCATGGTTAAACAAAATGAAGCACAGTAAAACTAACGTATTTTCAACGAAGAAGAATTGATAAAACCTTTATTTTAAATGGTCAACTTTATTAATAGTAAAACAATACAAAACACTTCAAAACTTACGTATTTTAGTTAGGTTTCGATTCTAATTTACAAAACTGAAAAAAAACAACATATACTGGTATGTATAGAATACACATTTTTTTAGCCTTAAAATAATCAACAAAAACATACATGAGAACATTCTAGAAATTTTGGATCAAAATCGCATAAACATTATAGTTACATTTTTATATTTTTCTACCAATCACTTAAAAACATAGCATAAGAACATTCTTGAAAATCCGGATCAGAAACTCATTTACAGAAAATATTTAGGCTCTAAAATAAATAAGTAAAAATACGAATCTGATTATCAAGAAATGTCTACGTGCTTAAATTTTAAACTATTTTTTGATCCACTACGAAAGTATAAATAACGAAGAATTTAATCAACCAAGAGTCATTCTGTCATTCAATTCATTCCTTCCACGGTCAAAAGTTCATTTCTTCCTACCAAAAAGACTCAAAGGAAAAGGCATGCGACTTTCTTTTATCAATGCGACATGTGGTCGCCAAACTCTTAGGAAAACACACAATGCGGACTTAATGAAAGCAAAGACGGTCCATCATTCAGATACACACACACATAAACCACATATGTAAGTAAAGACAATTATTTCTATTCAACTTACTTCGGCCAACCATGGAACCAGTTATTTGATTGACTTTATTAACATTTAAACACACACACGTATGAACAATCTTATTTTCATTTTACTGGGTATAACTATATTTCTACAAAAGGCCACATTTATTTTCATTCCTGTTTTGTTCGTTGTTGTCATATTCCATTTGTTTGGCGTGCTTGTAAAAAATTGTGTTTTATTTGTGGTGGAACTAATCGTGAAGTAATACCCGTAAAATACGGATGAGAACTCACTCTCACCCGCTACATGCACACACTACATATGTAAATAAGGTAAAATAACATTACAAATATTATCTTTATCGCGAAAATATGTACCCGCACACGATCCAATATAAGAAATTGCTAAAATCTCTCATATAAAAAGTTTTTCTCATGGTAAATCAATATAAAACAATCAATTCGACCTCCAACAGCCAAAGCATTTCCCGCAAAAATAATAATTTGAAATTCTTTCTGCCACAATAGTATTTGTAATGTTATTTTTACCATATTTAACGTAGACGAGGTTTTTGGATTTTTGAATTTGTGCCGAAAGGCTTTGCAGCATGAAGAAAGTTAATCAGAGGAATTGCGAAAACTTCTAATATAAATTATATTAGAAGTTTTCGCAATTCCTCTGATTACATCGTGTGCAAGTACATGTTTTCATAACAAAAATTTATTTGAAATGTTTTTTACGGGTTTTATTATTTGCAAATTATTATTGTAAATTTGTGTGAAAACATAGGTTTTGCACATTTTTCTTGTTTCAGCATGCATAAAGTTTATCGTTTTATGTTTTTGTGTAAGGATTGCAGTGTTTTTTGTTTTATATTTTTGTATAAGGATTGCAGTGGGCTTTTTTTTAATTGTTTTACCATGAATAAAGTTCAACTTGAATATCAATAGTTTTAGCAATTCCTATTTTCAATGTTATTTTTACCATATTTACACGGTTTTTTAGTCTAAGATTTATGGTTTTGTGAATTGGTATCGAAACCTAAACTACGTAAGTTTCCGTGCTTGCTATTGTTTTATCACGGATACCTTTTATACAACAGATTCTAACACTTCCTCTAATTATATCGTATATATTTTAACGATAAAGAACCATTTTCAATGTTATTTTACCATATTTACATACCCGTACACGGGTTTTTTATTTTGTAAATCAAAATATACCTAAAATGTTTTAGCACTCGTATTTTTTAGCATATTTATAATTTTTTATCAAAATTGTAATTCATCAAAACTTGTTTTATCAACGTTTTAAATCAGATTTTAGAATTGCCACTTTTCGCAGGTTACTGTCAAAACATAGCTATAATTTGCTGTCGTTTTATTGTTTTATCAAGTATAAAGTTCAACGTTTTAAATCAGATTTTAGAATTGCCATAATAAAGATACAATTTACAATGTTACCAATACACGTTTTTTTTCAGTTTTGTAAATGATTTTGAAAATATGGCTTGCATAAAATTTATCACTTTTTTACGTTTTTGAGGTGAATATGCCACAACAGTATAAAACTGTACGTATTAAATGAGGTTTCGATAATATTTCACAAAACTATTGAAAAATGGTAGTATTCACAATGAATATACTATGTCTATTCATAGTGAAAATATGTAATTGCACTGGATGTCATGAGTGGAAATTCTAAACACTTTGCTAAAAACGATATATATGCTAAAACAGTAAAAAAGAGGAGAAAAAATATGCATTTTAGCAATGTTTTGCCATTCGCTTAGAAAACAATGACCGTAAAAGTGTATTTAGATATGGTAAATTAACGTTGCCTAATTTTTATGGTGAAAATGTTTGAGAGCATAAAAGGTGAATATCATACATAGCCCTAAACCTAACCTTAACCCAAACACTAAACCTAACCCATAACGCTAACTCTATCTTTAAAACCCGGACAGGAATGAAAATGCAGAAGTCAAAGGATTTGTGTTAGACACAGCGTTAGGGTTAGTGTTAGGGTTAAAGTTCGTGTGAGTTAACTAACCCGAACTTTAATTTCGGGTTAGTATTAACTAACCCGAACTTTAACCCTAACGCTATGTCTAACACAAATCCTAACCTTAGCGCTAACATTATGAAATGTAATTCCAATCGTAACACAAATCCTAACCCTAGCCCTAACATTATGAAATGTAATTCCAATCGTTTTCGTAGATATTGTCACGTGGTCTACCACTGAAAGGAGAGAAATAAGGAATTTCCCCTACCCCTCCGTGTTTGAATTAACAAACCGCCAAAGACTGACCGTTAAAAAGAGGAATAGGAATGTAGGTCAATTCCTCGCGGCCGAAGTAACAAATCCAGGTCAGAATGAAAGCCAACAGATGTTTGCACTCTGTGACCGGATGGATAAAGAAGGGGGTATAAGGACATATAGTAGTCCGAAGGAATCGCCTGAGGGTGAAGGAAGAAGAAAGAGGCTAAATGATTGGCCAGAACCCTAAAGCGGAAGTAGCCCCCTTTTCGTCAGCGGAAATAGGAATAAGGAAATCAGTTTTTCAGGACGGAGATCACCATGAACGGAGGGGCGAATCTCATGCCAAACTCCGGATGAAGAAGGGGAAGAATCTTGGACAAGAAGATAACAGACGCCTTCAAGCCAAGCTTTACATATAACCCCACTAGGCTGTAAAAGAGAAAAGACTTTCAGAAGGTACCCGTCAAAAAGCTAAATAAACCTTAAAACTGTTTCTCCCTACACTCTTCCTTAGTACTGCAATTACACACACACACACACTCTCTCTCTCTCTCTCTCTCTCTCTCTCTCTTTCTCTCTCTCTCAATTTCAAGAAGGAAGAAAGAAAAGAGTAAGGAAGAAAGACATTTGAATTTATGTATTATCCGCTGATAATATAGCCGACGCGTTAAATATGTGTGTCCGCATGTATTAAAAATTTTGTTATATTTTATATCTGTATACGGCAAACTGAATATGGCAAAATAACATTTGCATGATAACTTTATCATTAAAATATGCTATTTCAATCATCAATAAAGTTCATGTTTTACATGATCGTTCTTTGCGATACCACATATATTTACGATAAAAATTCTACTGGCAATGTTATTTTGCAATATTCATATGTTTTATTAGTTTTGTAAATTAGTATGAAAACTTTGCAAAATCCATAGGTCTTGCACTCTTTTTTATTGTTTTACAATGTATATCGTTTTTACCAAGGTGTCTAGAATTTCCACTGATTTTTCACTAGTGCAGTTACATCTTTTCTCAATGAATATACTATTTCTAAAGTTATATTACATAACCGAAAAAGATTTAGTTTAGTTTGGTAAAATATTATTAAAACCTTACATCATACGTAAGTTATGCAGTGTTTTCAATTGTTATCCTACCATATTTTAGCAATGGCTCTTATTCGATCGTATGTAAATAGACATTTTCAGCATAAAATTCTATATACCATATTTGCAAATAGGCACAGGAATTATTTAGTTTTGTGATTTCGTAGGAAAACCTAATTAAAATCCGTGTTTTAATACTGTGTTAAGCAATTCTTCTAACTGGATTGTGTGCATGTAGATATTTTTTGATAAAGATACGATATAATGGTGGCAGATAATGGCAGTATCATTAACAACGTCAACTTCCATTTTCTCTAAATGGAAGTTGATGTTAGTGTAGAACTTTTTAATATTAAAAGGAAGAGCAAATGAGTTGACTATAGTTTTCAATTTGTAACTTTTATTAACAGGTTGAGAAGAAAGAAATCCCTGTGTAGCTGAATGTCAGAGCAAGAATGTGAGATGCAATCGTCAGGAGAGGAATGAAAATGCTGAAGTCAAAGTAAGAGTTGAGTTGCTTGTCTTCGGGCCAGGAATTAACATGCTGAAGTCAAAAGAGGAGATGAAAATATCCAAGTTGTTTTCCGAGTGTCCGTTTGTTTAGAAGAAAGAATGATTTCTAAGAGACGCGTAGAGGATATGTGCTTGGCGGACTGCTGGAAATATGTGAGAGAGAGAGTCAATGAACACGTGAATGTGCTCTCTCATGTTGACTGGTTTGGCCTTGCAACTCTGCCAGTGCTGATGCAAGAGGAGATTCAGAAATGGTTAGTGTAGCACCGGGGAGTGATTCTCCATGGTCGAAATATATCAATTCGACCTTTAAGAGCCAAAGCAATTCCCGCAATAATAATAATTTGAAATTTTCTCTGCTGAAATCATTTTTATAAACTGGACTTACGTATTATAAGTACCAAACTTGTACAGCTCTCATTGCAAATCATTAAAATATCATTAAAATATTGCACACAAAACTAAAGATTTCCTCTACGCCAATGGTAAAATATGGTAAAATAGCATTTGCATGATATCTTTATCATTAAAACATGCTTTTTGCATCATCAATAAAGTTCATGTTTTACATGATCGTCCTTTGCGATGCCTTATATAGTTACGATTAAAATTCTATTGGCAATATTATTTTGCACTGTTCACAGGTTTTCTTAGTTTTAAAAACTTTGCGAAAATCCATAGGTTTTGCACTCTTTTTCTTGGTTTTCAATCTATATCGTTTTTACCAAAGTGTGCAGAATTTCCATTGATTTTCCACCAGTGCAATTACATCTTTTCACAATGAATATACTATTTCCAGAGTTATATTACATAGCCCAAAAGGATTTAGTGTAGTTTGGTTAAAGATGATTAAAACCTTACATCATACGTAAGTTAAGCAGTGTTTTCACTTGTTCACCTACCATATTTTAGCAATTGCTCTTTTCAGATCGTATGTAAATAGACATTTTCATCATAAAATTTTATGTACCATATTTGCAAATAGGCACATGAATTATCTAGTTTTGTGATTTCGTAGGGAAAGCTAATATAAATCCGTGTTTTAACACTGTGTTAAGATATTTTTCTAACAGGATTGTGTGCCGGTAGATATTCTTTGTAAAGCTACTATATAATGGTGGCAGATAATGGCAGTGTCATTAACAACGTCAACTTCCATTTTCTCTAAATGGAAGTTGATGTTGTTAATGTCAAATTTTTTGATATTAAAAGGAAGTTGACTATAGTTTTCAATTTGTAACTTTTATTAACAGGTTGAGAAGAAAGAAATCCCTGTGTAGCTGAATGTCAGAGCAAGAATGTGAGATGCAATCGTCAGGACAGGAATGAAAATGCTGAAGTCAAAGTAAGAGTTGAGTTGCTTGTCTTCGGGCCAGGAATTAACATGCTGAAGTCAAAAGAGGAGTTAAAGATATCCAAGTGGTTTCCCGAGGGTCCGTTTGTTTAGATGAAATAATGATTTCTAAGACACGCGAAGAGGTGTTGCAGAGCCGATAAGCGAGTCGACCCCGCAAATGAATTTTAGTTTAATGCGTGCGAGTAGTGACAACCAAAGACTATGAAAAGGACAAAGAGGCAAGGTAACAAATCAACAAGAATGGTAATTTATTGTCAGAAATTACAGATGTGGTCGTAATATTCGGTCTCCAGCTAGATGGGCGATATCGGTAGCTGGTATGTTCGAGTCGTAGGTGCGGTTGGTTGATCGTTGCCGGGAGCTGAGATCAGTCGAGTCGTAGAATGCAGGAGCGTCTGTAACAGCGCCGTGGTCGAAGTCGGTGCTGGCAGCTTGGTAGCGTACGGATCGAGCGAGCGTAGTTTGGTAAGACTTAATCGCGTCTTAGTACTGCGGACCGAGTGAACGAACGGATAGATGGTGGCAAAGGTTTGCCAGGCCTTAGCATATACGCAGTCGTGCGAGCGGATCGATGAAGCTAGGGCTTTGTCGTGCCCCTAGCTGTGCGAGCGTATCGTTTACGGTGGCTATAGCTTTATCGTGCCAGATAGCTGTGTAGGCGTATCGTTTACGGCAGCTATGGATTTGTCGTGCCATATAGCCGTGCAGGCGTATCGTTGGCAGTAGCTAGGGCTTTTAGCGCCAAAGTGGTGCGGACGTATCGAGGCGGTAGCTAAGGCTGTTTCGCGCCAAATCTGTGCGGATGTATCGAGGCGGTACCTATGGCTGTTTCGCGCCAAAGCTGTGTGGACGTATCAAGGCGGTAGCTAAGGCTGTTTCGCGCCAAAGCTGTGCGGACGTATCGAGGTGGTAGCTAAGGCTGTTTTCGCGCCAAAGCTGTGGGAGCGGATCGAGACGATAGCTAAGGCTTTTCGCGCCAAAGCTGCGGGAGCGAGCAGGCCGGGGGGCCGTGGCTAAGATTGGCGTTATCTTAGCGCTGCGCAGGTATCGAAGTGGGAGCTAAAGGCTAACCCGTGCCTTTAGCTCTGCGCAGCCGAACGGACGAGCGCAACCGAGCAATGGTTAAGACCGGCTGGTGTTAGTGAGTCCTCTTCGTGTTTGCCTCCTGGCCGTCTATTTCAACTGGTCATTAATCCTATTTACCAACCTCCGCTCGGGCAGGATATGACACAAGGTCAATTTTTTAGCGGAGTTTAACAGGTTTGAATTCAGAGCTTTCCTTCTCCTAGACTAGTTGCCTAACCAAGGCTGAAGAACCTAGTCTGTCCTACTATTTACCCATAGCTTGAGGGAGAATAATTGGATTCATACCTTTCCCAAGGGTATTAGTGCTATGTGAAATGCAATCAGTCTCGTCCAGGATTTGAACTCGTGTGGCCGTGTTCATTTCCTACGACGATAACAATTACACCACGGGCACCTTCAACTGGTCATTAATAACCTGTTAGAGATGCTCCGACCCGCAGAAGGGGACCTCTCATAGCCCTTAAAAAGGACCGTATAAAAAAAGGGTGTTGAACCTACCACTAGAAGTGGCGGTGAGGCGAATGCTACCACGTATAACGTAGGATTCTTTTCCTCGTAAGAGCCCCGCAAAGAACGTGCCGACAAGCGTTGAAAAAGGGCTTGTTGATATTACGACGGTGCTGTGACACACAGCCCCAGCCGCGTGAATATGAAATTCTTTTATAAAAAATGAGTGTAGCAATTAAGAATTTTTTTAACCTGCTATAAGTTAGCGAGGACTATTAGTTCCATTTTTATCAAGTTATTTTTGGCCGAAGTATTTTTTAGATATTGTTAATTTTGATTTATCCCCCCCCCTTTTTTTTTTAGCTGTAACGAGATGTCAAGGTCGTTAGAAAGAAAAAGGGCTTAGTCATTTCCGGCCGTACCCGGATATAATTGTCCTAAGGCGAGCGTGTAACCTGATCCGTTTACGTTTATCGCCAGGTCGCGGTAAAGCCTTCTCCCTAGATAATTGATCGTCCATCAATTAGTAGTAATAATCAGTCCGTAGGTTGCTAGGGAAAGTGACCTTCCTTCCAGATCGGGTTTGCTGACGTGATGGCGTTGGAGTACTTTCAGAAGAAGGTGTCGTTGATTCCGTGGGGTGTTGATTCTCCAAAAACGCTGGTTTAGTCCTATCGATAGAAACAGTATCAGTCGTATCACCGCGCCTAATCGTGATGTGTTTGTTGGAGTGTCGTATCACTTTAAATGGACCTTGGTAGGCTGGTGTGAGCGGTTTTCTTACGGAGTCGTACTTACAGTTTCGGAGATGTTGTGGTATGAATGTGCCTGTCTGTTGTCGAGGAGGGGTATATTTTAAACGTACCATCTTGTGGCGGAGTTCCTGGATGAACGGGTTTGATGGCTTTGAAGCTGTGTCGAGGGAGTCGTTGAAGTATTCTCCCGGGAGTGAGAGCGGTGTTCCGAAGACAAGTTCGGCAAGCGAACATCCAATGTCTTCCTTGACAGTGTTTCTCCATGCGAGGAGGATCAGAGGCAATTCATCCACCCAGTTTGTTGAGTCAGTTCTAGCGACCAAAGAGGTTTTTAAAGATCTGTGGAACCTCTCAACAAGGCCGTTAGCTTGTGGATGGTAAGCAGTCGTTTTTATATGTTTGACGCCGAGTAGATTCGAGAATTCCTGAAAGAGGGATGATTGGAACTCTGCCCCTCTATCAGTTGTGATGACTTGAGGTGTACCAAACGTACTTATCCATTCTTTCAGTATGGTCTTGGCAACAGTGCTTGCTGAGATGTCCTTGATAGGCACGGCGGTGGGCCATCATGAGAAGCGGTCCACCACCGTCAATAGATATTGGTAGTCCTGACACATTGGCATTGGTCCGACTAGGTCGATGTGTAAGTGGGAAAACCGTGCGTCAGGATTGCTGAAGGTGCCAATAGATTTTGTGTGCCGGTGGATTTTACACTGTTGGCATTTTAGACACGTAGAGACCCATTCGAGGATGTCTGCGTTCATGTTGGGCCAGACGAAGATGAGTTTGACGGTCGCACGTTTACTCGGGTGTGACAATCCGGGTAAGTTTCGAAATACTTGTTTTCGTAATGCCGGGGGGACGTAGGGCCTTGGGTTGGCCTGGCTGATGTCGCAGTACAGCCTTCCGTCGCTGAGAGGTACTGGGGACTCGTGAAGTTTCAGGGAGGTGTTCGTTTTCACCTCTTGTAATGTTGAGTCGGATTTTTGTTCTTTTGCGATTAAATCCTGACTCAGAACGTCGTTATCCAGAGCGTGGATTTCTGTCCGGGATAAAGTGTCTGCGACTGTGTTATCCTTCCCCTTGACGTGGCGTATGTCGGTGGAAAACTGTGACAAGTAATCGAGATGTCGAATTTCCCGAGCCGTATATTTGTCGGAGTTAGTTCTCATTGCTGTCGTCAGCGGTTTGTGGTCTGTGTAGATCACGAAGTATCAGCCTTCTAGGAGGTGTCTGAAATGCTTGGCGGCCAAGTATATGGCCAGCAACTCTCGTGAAAAGGTACTGTACCTTCTCTGTGCTGGTGAAAGCTTGGCCGAAAAGAATGCGAAAAGTTTGCTTTGGGAGTCGCATTCCTGTTCAACTACAGCTCCTACTCCGGCGTCTGATGCGTCAGTTGTAAGGGTGAGATGCGTTTGTGGGTCGTCCTTGATGTATGACAGTTTGGTGAAGTTCACCAGTGCGGTCTTTGCGGCGTTGAATACGTAGAGGGCGTCCGTTTCGAGGGAAATGTTCCTATTCTTCCTCTGTTCGTGAGAGGTTGAAGAATAGTGGAACAGTTTGGGATGAATCTTCTGTAAAAGTTTATCATCCCGATGAAACGTCGCAGCTGTCGTATCAATGTCGGCGTTGGAAAATCCTGGATAGCGCTGATCTTCGTCGGTAGAGGGGTTATTCCTTCAGCATCGGTGCTGTGTCCGAGGAATTCGATGCTGGGCGCCCCGAAAACACACTTGTCAAGATTCGGACGTAATCCGTAATGTGAAAGTCGTCTGAACACTTCACGTAGGTGTTGCTTGTGGGAATCTTCGTCCTTGCTGGCTACCAGGATATCATCGATGTACGCATATACATAAGGGAGACCGCGTAGGGCTTCGTCCATCAAACGCTGAAAAGTTTGTGCAGCATTACGTAGACCGAATGGCATTTTTAGGAATTCATACAGGCCAAACGGTGTTGAAACTGCTGTCTTTGGGGTGTCTTCCAGAGCTACAGGGATCTGATGGTATGCCTCAGTAAGGTCTATTTTCGAGAAGATACGGGAACCCTGCAGCCCGGAAGCAAAATCGTGGATGTGGGGTACCGGATATCGATCAGGAACTGTGGAAGCGTTCAGTTTCCTGTAATCGACGCATATCCGGAACTCCTTGCCGCCAGGTTTTGGCACTAGGTGTAGAGGTGAAGCGTAAGGGCTGTCCGAGGGTCTTATGATGCCGTCGTTTAGCATCTGCTCGAACTGCTCCTTAGCATAAGCCAGTTTGCGTGGCGCGAGTCGTCTCGGTTGAGAGTGTGCTGGTGGACCACTCGTTTTGATATGATGTTGCGTTTGGTGGTCACACGAATCAGTGGATTTGAAAGGTTGCGTTATATCCACGAACTGATTCAGGATATCCACATAAACTTGACCATGGCATGCTGCGATTCCGATCCCCTGGTGCTGTGTCGGGCTGGCGTCCCTATGACGTGGAGGCTCGTCAAGGTATCCGATAATGTTCGCGGGTTCATGTGAACCGATAGTTCGTAGTGCGCCGGAAAATCTGCACCGTGGATCGGTATTTTGACATTGGCCAGCGTGAAGGTCCAAGTGTAATCTCGCCGCATGCCAATGTTCAGAGTGAGCGTCTTTCCACCGTACATGTCTATAGTGGAACCGTTGGCTGCTTGTAGTTTGAGTAGGGTGGGCTTAGCGGATGGGTCGATCGTGTGAGGTATGACGCTGATAGCCGCACCCGAGTCTACAAGGAATTTTATTTTATTCCTCCTGTCCCAAATATAGAAAAGACGACATGTTTTGAGTTCGTTACCGGATGGGTTCGTCGTCGTTACCCTCCGGTTTCCTAGTTTTCCGAGGCCGACGGGAATTTACAATGTGGCTTGCATTTTTTTTTTTGCTCGGTCACCAAATGTTTGGTGATACCAGCAAATTTCTGGGTCATTGGTCCGTTGATTGCTAGGGGTTCGAGGGCGTCGATGGCGAGTGTGCATTCTGTCCCTCGACCTTGGTCGTCGGGTGACCTTCATCTCGTGGAGCTGCTTCTGAAGGTTTGCCATCATTTCCTTCATGGCCCGCAGCTCTTTTGCTGTCTGTGACTCTGTCGATATTGATATCTGTACAGAGGTGATGTTATTGGATCGTTCGAACACCAAATCGGCGGAATCGGTCAAGTCGTCCAGTGCGGTAGATCGGGACATCGGAGCAATTATTTGCGAGACCCATGATGGCAGTCGTTCCATCCATAGGGTTCGCAGGACGGTTACTGATACATGCTTCAAGCCCAGCTGACTCTTCATGAATCATAGGAGTTGGGCAGGTGTCCTGTCTCCGATTGTAATTTTTTGAAGGACGTCCTTGATTCCTTCTTCTTCAGAGCGGCCTGTTCGTTTAAGGATTATGTCCTTAAGGTAGTTGAAGGGTTTTTTCTAAGGGAGTTTAGCGAGAGCGTCCGTAATCCAGCTGATGACGTCTGCTGGAAATTTCTGCGTCAAGTTGGCCAGCTTGATGCGTTGCGACGTTATCCTCAACACGAGGAAGATGGTTTCGACCTGTTGGAACCAGAAGTGCACATCCGGGTTATAGGTTGGTAAAGCTGCCATGACATTTGCCATTGATGTGTCTGACTCATCGCTGCCTTCTATTGCTCTGGCTGTACTCAGGTTCTGGGTCACCACTTGTTGCGGAGCCGATAAGCGAGTCGACCCCGCAAATGAATTTTAGTTTAATGCGTGCGAGTAGTGACAACCAAAGACTATGAAAAGGACAAAGAGGCAAGGTAACAAATCAACAAGAATGGTAATTTATTGTCAGAAATTACAGATGTGGTCGTAATATTCGGTCTCCAGCTAGATGGGCGATATCGGTAGCTGGTATGTTCGAGTCGTAGGTGCGGTTGGTTGATCGTTGCCGGGAGCTGAGATCAGTCGAGTCGTAGAATGCAGGAGCGTCTGTAACAGCGCCGTGGTCGAAGTCGGTGCTGGCAGCTTGGTAGCGTACGGATCGAGCGAGCGTAGTTTGGTAAGACTTAATCGCGTCTTAGTACTGCGGACCGAGTGAACGAACGGATAGATGGTGGCAAAGGTTTGCCAGGCCTTAGCATATACGCAGTCGTGCGAGCGGATCGATGAAGCTAGGGCTTTGTCGTGCCCCTAGCTGTGCGAGCGTATCGTTTACGGTGGCTATAGCTTTATCGTGCCAGATAGCTGTGTAGGCGTATCGTTTACGGTAGCTATGGATTTGTCGTGCCAGATAGCCGTGCAGGCGTATCGTCGAGTAGCTACGGCTTTGTCGTGCCAGATAGCCGTGCGGGCATATCGTGCGGGCGTATCGAGGACTACTAGTTCCATTTTTATCAAGTTATTTTTGGCCGAAGTGTTTTGTAAGTATTGTTAATTTTGATTCATCCCTTTTTTTTTTTTTTTTTTGCTGTAACGAGATGTCAAGCTCGTTAGAAAGTAAAAGGGCTTTGTCATTTCCGGCCGTACCCGGATAAAATTGTCCTAAGGCGAGCGTGTAACCTGATCTGTTTAGGTATATCGGCAGGTCACGGCAGAGGATATGTGCTTGGGGCCTGCTTGAAATATGTGAGAGAGAGAGTCAATGAACACGTGAATGTGCTCTCTCATGTTGACTGGTTTGGCCTTGCAACTCTGCCAGTGCTGATCCAAGAGGAGATTCAGAAATGGTTAGTGTAGCATGGGGGAGTGATTCTCCATGGTCGAAATATATCAATTCGAACTTTAAGAGCCAAAGCAATTCCTGCAATAATAATAATTTGAAATTCTCTCTGCTGAAATCATTATTATAAACTGAACCTACGTATTATAAGTACCAAACTTGTACAGCTCTCATTGCAAATCATTAAAATATCATTAAAATATTGCACACAAAACTAAAGATTTCCTCTACGCCAATGGTAAAATATGGTAAAATAGCATTTGCATGATACCTTTATCATTAAAATATGCTATTTGCATCATCAATAAAGTTCATGTTTTACATGATCGTCCTTTGCGATGCCTTATATAGTTACGATTAAAATTCTATTGGCAATATTATTTTGCACTGTTCACAGGTTTTCTTAGTTTTGAAAACTTTGCGAAAATCCATAGGTTTTGCACTCTTTTTCTTGGTTTTCAATCTATATCGTTTTTACCAAAGTGTGCAGAATTTCCATTGATTTTCCACCAGTGCAATTACATCTTTTCACAATGAATATACTATTTCCAGAGTTATATTACATAGCCCAAAAGGATTTAGTGTAGTTTGGTTAAAGATGATTAAAACGTCACCATGGGTGCACTCCTAAAATTGACCGGATTGGAAACCTTCGTGTCTTTGACCTTCTCCAGGTCCAGTAGCGGCTTCAAAGCCTTTCGGAGTTGGAAGTCCGAAACTGCTTCCGGTTCCACAGAGCATAGAGCCACTGCTTTCTTGATTTGTTGAAAACTGAGGTCCGGGTTTTTGCCTCCCGTCGACTTGGTTTCCTTGGAGCAGGATGATCTGACTTCTTCTGTGTGACCTCCGCAAGGAACAATTCCGGGGAGGAAAACGAAGAGGAGCTAAGTGAAGGGAGCAAGACTCGTTGGTTCAATTCTCTCACAAGATTGAGAGGGGGATTTGATACGGACGGGGGTGTTGGGAAAAAAGTTCTTGGAGGAAAGTTTGTTGTTGGGGGGTCAGGTTTTTGTTGGGATTAATCATAGTCCATTTGTTGGGGAGGTTGTGGGGGTTGTAAAATTGGTTTTGGGGATGTACAGGGGGCTGTATAAGGGGTACATGTTGTGGATGACGGTATTGAGGGGGAGGTGGTGAAGAAGGCGGTGGAGGAGGTGGTGGAGGTGAGGGATGTTGTGGAGCTGGCTGAAGTAGAGATTGAGTCTGCCAAGACGAATCAGAGGGGCCTACCTTATGATGAGATGGCCCCGAGCACATCTTCTTGGAGGTCCCTTCTCCACTGTCTCTCTTCCTTTTCAGGTTCGTGGTGGTGTCCATAGGTGTTTCCTGGGTTGTCTGGGATGTCTTTTTCGGCTTTCTCTTCGCTGGACCCTTGGTTGCTGGTGAAGATGCTGAGGTGATTACTAAATTAATTTCTGGTGGGGATGCTGGTAGAGTTGCTGCAGGATCTGGTGAGGATGATGGAGCTGGTGTGGGTTCTGTGGTAGAGCCAGCTTTTGGGCCTTAATCCTTGACAGGAGAGGCGGACACAGGTTTCTTTTCCCCTTTATTTGGGGACTTTCTTTTTTTCCTGGATACCTCGGTCCAACCTTCGTCTGTATTGGGTTGATTGGAGACTTTAGACTGAACTGGTCCCGGTTCCTTGCTAGTTGTAGCCTTTGTCGACTGCTCACTGCTGATGGTGGCCGTGGTGACTGAGGTGTCTGTGGGTACTGCAGCATTCTGTTGGGCCTTTTGAGGGCAAAACTTTGCGATGTGCCACAGCTGCTTACAGCCCTAACATCGCGAGCGTCATCCCTCCACGACCACCATCTAACGATTATCTCTGGAATGGCCTGGAAGCCCTCCCGAGTCAGTCATAACCGGAACACGTAGTCCCCGTAGGCTGTCCCGGCCGCTGACCTGAACAGGTTTATTTCCTCAACGCGTCCAAATGCGCTGAGGAAAGTGGCCGGCACCTCTCCCGTGATGAAAGCCGAGACATTGCAAACTGTAACCACGGTCGCAGCCGGAGGAATTTAGTCGTGATGTGACCCGAGGCTAATTTGGCTGCTTGTTCTCTTGGGGGAAGCAGGACGTCCCATATTGCGTAACTTCTACGGCAGAAGTATTGGCATGGGACGCCTGCTTTTCGCAAAAGGTCTTCAAACCCCTCCTTTTTGAGCCCAACCATCCGCCTTGTTTTTAGGTCGGTCAACACCAGCGAGACGATCCTAGGCTCAAGTTTCTGGAGGATCTCCGGGATGGGCAAGATTTCATTGCCTTTAAAATAGTCGGCATACTTGCCCACCCGATCCTGTTCATACTCTTCCGTATCCCTCTGCTTGATCTTCCATGGAGGGGATGTAGGACTCGCTGGCTGGATTGGGCTCCCTGACTATGAGGAGAGCGACAAAGATGGCCAATTGGAACCGATAAGACTGGTTTCTTGGGTCTCTAGCTCCCCTCGCTTTTCCGACTGCTTCGGGAGGGCTTCTTTTACCCCTTTTTCGGCTTCATGCGTTGGCACCGCTGGGTCATGAGATTGATGTAAAAAGGGCTTTGTCATTTCCGGCCGTACCCGGATGTAATTTTTCTAAGGCGAGCGAGTAATCCGATCTATTTACGTTTGTGGGCAGGTTGCGGCATATATGTGTGAGTGTGTGCGTGAATGTGTGTGTGGTATTTATTTTGCGTTCGATTATAAGTCGGTGTAAGAGTCATCTTCGTTTTCTTTTTCCTGTTTTATAATTGTATTTGTCGCGACCGGTTCACAAACATAAACAGACCGGATTACTTACATCCCTACAAAAATTACATCCGACTACGACCGGATGTAAACCCTTATATAACGCTGACCTACCGCTAAAAAAAGGGAATAAACGACATTAACCCGCATCGAACGTCTAGCTGCACCTCTACGACTCGACCAACATCAGCTACCCGCATCGAACATCTAGCTGCACCTCTACGACTCGACCAACATCAGCTACCCGCATCGAACGTCTAGCTGCACCTCTACGACTCGACCAACATCAGCTACCCGCATCGAACGTCTAGCTGCACCTCTACGACTCGACCAACATCAGCTACCCGCATCGAATATCTAGCTGCACCTCTACGACTCGACCAACATCAGCTAACCGCATCGAACGTCTAGCTGCACCTCTACGACTCGATCAACATCAGCTACCCGCATCGAACGTCTAGCTGCACCTCTACGACTCGACCAACATCAGCTACCCGCATCGAACGTCTAGCTGCACCTATACGACTCGACCAACATCAACTACCCGCATCGAATATCTAGCTGCACCTCTGCGACTCGACCAACATCAGCTACCCGCATCGAACGTCTAGCTGCACCTCTACGACTCGACCAACATCAGCTACCCGCATCGAACGTCTAGCTGCACCTCTACGACTCGACCAACATCAGCTACCCGCATCGAATATCTAGCTGCACCTCTACGACTCGACCAACATCAGCTACCCGCATCGAACGTCTAGCTGCACCTCTACGACTCGACCAACATCAGCTACCCGCATCGAACGTCTAGCTGCACCTCTACGACTCGACCAACATCAGCTACCCGCATCGAACATCTAGCTGCACCTCTACGACTCGACCAACATCAGCTACCCGCATCGAACATCTAGCTGCACCTCTACGACTCGATCAACATCAGCTACCCCCATCGAACGTCTAGCTGCACCTCTACGACTCGACCAACATCAGCTACCCGCATCGAACGTCTAGCTGCACCTATACGACTCGATCAACATCAGCTACCCCCATCGAACGTCTAGCTGCACCTATACGACTCGACCAACATCAGCTACCCGCATCGAACGTCTAGCTGCACCTATACGACTCGATCAACATCAGCTACCCCCATCGAACGTCTAGCTGCACCTATACGACTCGACCAACATCAGCTACTAGCATCGAACATCTAGCTGCACCTATCTACGACTTCGACTATACCAGCTACCGACACCAACCATTTAGCTGAAGACACAATACAACTATCACGGACTTTACATACACCCTTGTAAATACGACAAATAAATCGTCATCTTTGTTATATTCTTACCTCGCCTTTGTTTCCTTCATTGTCTTTTGGCTGTCATTACTTGCACGCTTAACCCTATAAATCATTTGCGGGGTCGACGTGCTTATCGGCTCTGCAACATACTGATTTAGTTTTTAAAAAATATGCATTTATTCATAATTATGTAAAAATTTACATAACCATATCTTTTTCTATTTTTGCAAAGATGGATGTACATTGTACATACATACGTCTACGTATCAAGAATTTTTTTCTCGCTATTAATTTAATGTCTCTGACGTTGGTCAATGATTTATTAATTGAATTTGACAAAGACTAAATTCTTAATTCTCTACAAAATCTGAATTAATTTTTCTAATTAGATTAAATTAATGAAAGTTTGACATTTATTTAACCTATCATCGAGGGACCCATGCGCGGTCATCGCAAAAAATGTTTGATCGAGCAACAATTGTTCATAAAACACTTTAAGTAGCAAGTTGAGGCTCTTTTTTAGTTAACAGTTAAATCACGTCAGTAAACAGAAAGCTGACACTATACCAACATTTTCACGTACACTCTTCGCCCACCCTTTCCCGCCTTAACTATCCTGCCTACCTGCTTTAACTATCTTTCTCCTAACTATCCTGCTTATCTTCCCTCCTTGCTCTTGGGCAACTTGTTTTATTTAACTTGACACTCCACAGCCAACTTACTCATCGTATACTTTATGAAAAGGGCTTTCAATTGAAGTAACAAAAAGATTGAATTAATTTTGTGAATCTACATTTGTCAATGTGTTAGGTGGGTATATAATATATAATAAAAATGTATAATAAAAGTCAAAGTATTATTTCAATTGTATGTGATTTTTTGTGAATAAATGTCAGAATACGCTCATTTGTCGATATCGTATACCCTCTTAGATTAGATTTCTCTAAAAATCAACAATTTATTATCATCTAGATTTTAAAGATACATACAAGTCCAGTTGCATTAATGCTGGTCACAAAACAAAACAAAGAAGTTTGGAGAATGTCAGCTTGATTATTAATCCCACTCCCATTCAATGAGGTCAAATGTGGAGGTGTTTCCTAAATATGCAGGTGGTCTCATAGACAAAAAATTTAAACCCAATTGATGTAATACAACTACTACCTACACCCACAAAGCATTATGGGAAATACTTGGTTATGAGGGCAAAAGTAAATCACCTCTAAAAAATTAGCACCTATACGCACCTTTTCTCTTTTAAGTACTCTCATAGATGCCTATGGTGAGGTCATAATCGAAGAAAACTAATATGGTGCCCATATAAATTTTGTCAAAAAAATAATGTTGAAATACACCGATATAGGGGAAATAACTCAATTAAATTAATACTGAGTAACTTCCCTTCACGTAAATTTCTTCATGACTTTTCATTTCATTTTATAGATGATAGTTTTATGTTATCATAAATATTGACAATAAAGTGTCATCTTTGTTTGAAGTACCGATATTAAACAGCCTGATCAATATCTAAATGGGTGAAGAAAAGAAGAAAAGCATTATTTTATTGTTTCAAATACAGATTATCTATACTTCTGGAGATCTGTAGTTTTTACATAAACTTAATTTTGTAAATTATGCCCGAAAATTTTTATTCATAAATTCTGATTTATAATCATTCTTAAATTCTGCGGTAAGTCAGTATAATATCACAGACTGACCCTAGATTTAAAAGAAAATCTAATTTTACGTGGTGCCTTCAATAAGTTTCCAGTCATTTTTGTACAGGCATTTAAAATTGTCATAGACTCTTAAAAATTCAGTATGTTATTGCTATACAACTTATGAGATGACTAACCAATTTTTATGATTTCAGAAAATACCACAGAAACATATGGAATGCTTTAGACTGCTTTTCGACTATCTTGTATGAATCAAGCATCAGTTTTTGAGTGGCATAAGAGATTCAAGGAAGGCAGGGAGTCTGTGAGGGATGATCAGAGGTATGGGAGGAGTAAGGAAATCAATAAACCAGAGTTGGGATAGGGTTAGGGTTACTATGTTGTGGTTTTAAGGGAGTTCAGGAAGAGATTCCATCAGAAGAGGCCAGTACTCTTCAAATCGGATGAGTGGCATTTCCACCAGGACAATGCACCAGTCCACAACTCCATCTGTGTCACAGATTATTTCACCAAGATGGGCATCAAGACAGTTTCTCAGCCTCCCTATAGTCCAGACCTTGCTCCCTGTGACTTTTGCTTATTCCCTAAGCTCAGAGGCTTTCGTTATGAGACAACTGAGGAGATGAAAGAGGCTGTGACAAAGGTCATTGACATGCTCACACAAGAGGACTTCCATGGGGCCTTCCAGAAGTTGTTTGAACGGTACAATAAGTGTAGGGGACTAGAGTTTCATGTGTGTACTATCAATAAAAGTGCCCATACGAAAAAAGTCTGGAAACTTATTTAATGATCCTCGTATTTATTTTTCAAAGGCTTCCCAAAATTATTGTATAATTTTTATTACTATTCAAAAAGCAACTAAATTTTAAATTCAAATTAACAATACAAAAAAAATTAATTTTTGAATTGGAAAAATATCTTTTTATTAGTTTTCAGAAATAAGTTATTTTACCTTCCTTCAAAGAAATATAGCTTCTGTCATTTTGAGATAAGTCATTATAATCCAACCTAATTCTTTTTATTGTTATTCTTATTATCATTCTATTTCAGCCAATCCATTTTTTGATGTACAATCAGTATAGAAAGTAGAAAAGGTTGGTTTTTTTTCAAGTAGAGCAGTATTAAGAACACATCCAAGTTAATGATTGAAGTTTATGGATTGTTTGAAAAGATGACATTAAAATGGGGATAAGTTTATTGTATCAAGACAAAAATGAAAGTGAAATTCTTGCTAAAAGTACGCTTCTGCCCTTTGCTGTTAATGGAATTTTTCAAGTAGATTCTCTATCATATTTTACACACACACACACACACACACACACACACACACACACACACACACACACACACACACACACACACAATTATTCTGATAATTTCATGATTCTTTTCTTCTAAATTAGTGATTTTCAATAATTTGCAACTGATCATCTTCAAAAAGAAAAATGAACAGTTTGGTTTATCTTTGAAGTTTTGAACTTAAAAACGAAAACTTCCAAACTATGACACTTTAAGTGAATTTAAAGAAAAGAAATAACCATAGATTCTTATCTTATTTTTCTTTGAATAGGATTAATGAGATTAAGAAAAAGTCTTTTTTTTAAGAGATTCATTGTTAATTTCAGACTTAGAATTTGATTCTGTTTATTCTCTTTGTTTTGTTGATGTTGTTGATGAGAATTAATGAAGAAGGAAAGAGGTAGAGGTGGAAAAGGAAGAAGTGGAGTGAGTGGAGAAAGAGGAAAGTGGAAATGTGTTGGAATAAGTCAAGCCAACTCATTTTGGGTTCTTTTAAGTCAAAAGTCAGGAGTTTTAAATGATTTGTTGATTTTGTTGTTTTTTTAACAAGAGATAGTGTTGTAATTATTATTTTGTTTCTTAATGCCGAACTTTAATGATAGATTCATTTATTTACTGCACTTTTTCAATCACTGATACTTTTTTAACAAGCATATTGATTGTTTCCAAATCACTTTGTTGCTTATTATATCTTTTTTCATTGTAAACTATTCTTCAATTGTCAAATTGAATTGAGATATATAGTATGATGGATGACATTAAATTTGTAGCTCCCACAGATATTCGTAAATTAAGTGATTGACAGAAGACTAAATGAATGATAAAGCAAATTAGGAAAAGTTAATACAAAGTAGCAAATGTGCAAATATGTTTGTTAGGTGTGTGTGTGTGTGTGTAACACAGCTATTATGTGAATATCTTGTTCAAACATATTTGTGCATACATGTGTTCATTGTTAAGACAAAAAAAGGTGGAGAGTCCCAACTCACATATGTATATGCATGTGTATGTATGTGAAGAAAATAAAAGTACATTGCAGCAAAGTATACTGAACATGTATATCTGTATATGTGAGTTGACATTGAAGTACAAGAAAAATGGAATAGTTTGAATGACGATATATGTGCTAATTTTGATATGCTGAACATGTTTTTTTATTGCTGTAAGTTCTCCCGTGTTGTGTTTCTGCCAAGCTTTCTTGAGTTGTCTGGTGCTGTGGGTCATTTACTGGAGAAAGTTGAGAGTGAAAGAGTAAAACAGCAAAAGAACGAAAAAAGGAAGTTGTTTCTGAAAGCATGGAATATATAGGTATCCATCTCACATGACTTGTTCCAAACACAAGATTTATTTTTGTGCGGGACAAACTCAAAACACACAGACGTAGTTAAAAGCACTGGCACATGACTATTCTGTCCAATCAGGTTCCCAAAACTATCTACTTTATTGACACCTAAAGGATTTACATTCCTATATTTTTGAAATGGCCGTGATACAAGAAAATCCTGGAAAATAGGAAACTGATTCACTTGTTCCCAAAGCAAAGATGGTGGACGTCAGTAAACCTATTGGTCAGGACAGTCATGTGATTTATGCTCCCAACTATGTCCGCACCTTTGATTTTATCCCACATGAAGTAAACAGTGTGTTTGGAGCCAACCACGTGACAAGGATTAATTATATATACTCACGACTTCCAATAACTCATTCTCTCACATTTTGACTTCCAGAGACAGCAATCTTTCTCTTACATTTTGACTTTGCCAGCTAGTGACACACAGCTGAATACACATATATACTCAGTGACCTTTTTCTTTCCTGTTCAGCCTTTTTGGCTGGACTTGTTCTGGTCTTGAACACAGCATCAAATCCTGGAAGAGACAAATGATCAACATGGGAGAAAACACATCCTTCTAGAATACATTGCTATATTTCTATATTGATACCTCACATGAAATATAAAGTCAACATACATTTATAGTCTACAGGACACTTTTAATATTTAAAATTTTAAAATCTATTTTTCTTTGTATTGCTTTTTTTTTTAATGTTCTTTTGTCAGCATCATTTATATCTTTTGCTTTTCAATAATGAGCCACTATAAATTGTGGGAGCAACATTATTCAGCAAACAACCCCACACACCTTACTATTTTTATTTTGGGAACAAATGAGTTTTGAATCCTGTTTTTCCAGAATTTTTTGCTGCACTTGTTCTTCACTGACTGTTTAAAATATAGGTGTGTAAACCCTATAATAGAAACAAAGAATAGTCTTAGAAGAAAATTTTAATTTTTATCACAAACCTCAAAAAAATTACTCAGAACAAAAATGAGTAATGGTTTTTCAACAAGAAAATGAATGTGATTCAACTCTTTTTAACTGAGTAAATAAATGAATTCATGTAGATGGCTATTTATGCTCTCTGCACAGGAAAGAAGAATTGTGAAGTGTTAAGAAAGTCCATTCCTTTTTTCTTTCTTTCTTTCTTTCTTTCTTTCTTTCTTTCTTTTACCCAATTGGTGAGGCTTAAAATATACCAACTGCATCCCTTGCAGAGAGTTAAGACCCCACTTCAAGATCTCACTTGGATATGACACTAAACTGTATCAGGTTGTGAAGCGCTAGTACTCTATGGAGTATGATCTTCTCTTTTATTGCCATTATTCCCCACTCCACTCTGAACCAAAGTGGTAGTACCTGTTAGGATCCTTATCAAAAGTTCTAATTGATATCTTGGAAAATCATTATTATTAGATAATATTTGAAACTTTATAACTGTATACAAATTATTTGCATTATTTAAAGCTTTAATTATTTAAAAGGATTATTATTAACTAGTTGAAATCATATAATTGCTTGAAATACTCGAAACCATATACTTGTGTGCAAATTATTACTATTAGATGAGAATTCTTGAAACCATATAACTGTGTTATAAACATACATATAAACATACAATATTTCTACTTTATAAATGCAATAGTTAAACATGAATTAATTTTAATAACCCACAAAGTTGGTTGGTTGGTTGGTTTTTATGGCATAACCCTTGTGGGTTATTTAAAGCCAAATCATCTATTTTCCCTTCATCTTATAAAAAATCAGCTGAATTGCAAATGCCAGTTGAATTTTCCACTGATATATGGATATATCACTGCTGCTAGATATGATAGAACAATTTGTTGCTGTTACGGCATTTTTAGCTGTAGCTATTTATAAAAAATCAAACAAAAAATAAATTGGAAACAATCATAGAAAAGAAAAAGACTAATAAATTGAATTGGAATTTAACTAATTTTTAAAATAATGTTATAATTTTAATAAGGTAAGAACTCTTACGAATAATATTCACCATTAAAGCTTTTCTTTCTTTCTTTCTTTTGTATTCATGTTTTTGCTTTTCTTTCCTGTCTTTTGTTTATTAACATATTTTTTTTTATTTTTCTCAATTTTTCTATTTTCATTTCCATTATATTAGGATATATAGCACTAATATTTTCATGAAATATCTTTCTTTAACAAACACACGCGCACACATATCTATACCAATACTCATATGTGCATATGTGTGTGTTAATAACAGCATAAATCAGATGCTAATGGGGTAGTTTCCATGGTGACTAACAGGTCTATTTTCCCTCCAAGCAAGTTCAAATTCCAATTGTTCAATTTAACATTTCCTGAGAGTATTAGCCTGAAAGTGAAAATAAATTCCTTTTCAGACTAATACCCTTGGGAAAGGTATAAACACCTCTTTATTCCCCTAGCTATGGGGTTATATAGTATTAATACTATTCTAAAAATATGGCTTTGACATTAAATTATTCATCAAGGTGGATATGCCATTAAACAAAGAAAGCAAACCAAACCATACAAAGATTGTAGATCAATGGAAAGAATCTAGTGTCAGGAGTTTTCTATAGTACCAAGGATTCCTTTGTTTTTATAGTCATTTAAACTTGAGCAGTGTAGAATGTTGTTTTGACTTTTCAATGAATTTGATGTTGATTCATTTTTAAGATCTTGTAAACTGACTTCCCAAATAAATTTCATGTTCAGTGTATTAATCTATTAATCTATTAATTCAAATTTTATATCATTTGTTGCTGGCAAGTTATAAATACAACAAAAGAATATGTGAAGAGGCTGCATCTTGATCTAGCATTCCCATGGTATGATGTAAAACCAACAAAGTCTAGTGGTATTGTAAAAAAACTGCTGGGGCACTCTGAATTTGTGGTAATGGTGCTTTGGCTCTGAAACCTTGAGCCCCGAGTCATCATCTGATAAAGGCTTTGTTGGTCACATAGTTGTGTATATAATTACAAAATATCATATGTATATATATATATATATATACACACATGTATACTTACATATATATATTTTTACATATATATATATATATATATATATGAAGAAAAAAACAAAGTAATCCAAAAGTGATGAATTTATTATAATGGAAAGTCAACACTAAAACATTTCAGTTTTAATAAACCTTCATCAGGACTTTAAGATGGTGAAAAATGTTGCTAGAACAGCGATGGATGTTTTATTAAAATAACAGGAGAAAAGAGAAAATAAATATTCAAAGAAAGATCTCATAACTGTTCAAATAAAAGTTTATTAATAATAAATTATTATTATATTTTTATAATAAATTATTATTATATTTATTATAATAAATTCATCACTTTAGGATTACTTTGTTTTTCTATTTTCTTCATACTATTACAGGCATTTAAAATTGTCGTAAGCTCTTGAAAATTCAGTATACATTTGCTATAAATTGCTATACATCTTATGAGATGACTGACCAATTGTTATGATTTCAGGTTCAAATGAACAGCTACAGTAGCAATTGGAATACACCCTACTAAAGCCGGATTGTCACAGCTGGTGAATTTCAAAAATCCAATCTGACACATTAGAAGAACGATATGCAATAAAATTCTGTTTTAAACTTGGAAAAAATGCCACAGAAACAACATATGGAATGCTCTTTTTAGAGCATCTTGTATGAATCAAGCATCAGTTTTTGAGTGGCACAAGAGATTCAAGGAAGGCAGGGAGTCTATAAGGGATGATGAGAGGTGTGGGAAGAGTAAGGAAATCAATAAACCAGTATTGATTGGCCAAAGGGTTAGGGTTAGGGATAGAGTTACTAAGTTGAGGTTTTAAGGGAGTTCAGGAAGAGATTCCGTCGGAAGAGGCCAGCACTCTTCAAATCGGGTCAGTGGTATTTCCACCAGGACAATGCACCAGTCAACAACTCCATCTGTGTCACAGACTATTTCACCAAGATGGGCATCAAGACAGTTCCTCAGCCTCCCTATAGTCCAGACCTTGCTCCCTGTGACTTTTGCTTATTCCCTAAGCTCAGAGACTTTCGTTATGAGACAACTGAGGAGATGAAAGAGGCTGTGACAAAGGTCATTGACACGCTCACACAAGAGGACTTCCATGGGGCCTTCCAGAAGTTGTTGGAATGGTGCAACAAGTGCATTGCAGCCGGAGGAGATTACTTCGAAGGGGACTAGAGTTTTATGTGTGTATTATCAATAAAAGTGCCTATACAAAAAAAGTCTGGGAACTTATTTAATGATCCTTGTACATATCTATATATGTGAATATATTAGCATTTTCTATGCCATCAGAATATTCCATGACAAAGAGATGATTGGATTGAATAATGATAAAATCTGTTTTTATTGTAATACTAGTGAATATGTAAGTACATGTAAATATGACATTTAAATTATTTTCTAAATAAACAGTCCAACATATCAGTGAATTTTCATTTTCTATGTGAAAAAAAGGATGATTTTTACCTTTACTTTACCTTACTTCAAGAAGTATGGAATGTAAAAAAGAAATTCCATTGTTATAACATGGAAAGCAAAAGAAAAAGTAAGTGACAGAGTAACAAAGTTGATTAAACTACTTAATTTCTCTCTCTCCCTCCCTCCCTCCCTCCCTCCCTCCCCCCCCTCTCTCTCTCTCTTTACACTTTCTTTTTTCTTCGCTCACTATAATTTTCTAATCTTTGATTTTCTCCCTTCTCTTTGTCACTGCATGCTCTTTCTCTCTTTTCCAATTTCTTTTTTCTTTCTGTTTATTTTCACTTCACTGTTTCTTCTTCACATGCTTTCTTTCTTTTTTCTGTTTACTTGAATAATTTGAAAAGATTTCTGTTGACTGATGCTCCTGCATTATCAACTGGTTAACACTACAAATGTCACTATCTCAAACCCATAGGCAAGGTAAACTGACAAATCCATATGTAAATAAGAATTTTGAATTAAGAATTATTTCCAAATCAAAATGTTTCCATTGTTAACAATAAATTAAAAAAAAAATATTCTGTCTCCTTTACCTCAATAGATGACATTTTTTAGATGTCAGTTGGTTCTAACTTTTTTAATGAGTTCTGTTTAAGTACAAAGCCACTATTAACTTATAACAATGTACAAAGTAATATTGATGATGCTACTGATATAGCGGGGACACTTCTTACAGACATTACTAGTATTTTTACTTCTAGTATTTTTCTTATCTTTTATCACAAATTACCTAAATATTTAATATAAAAATTCCCTTAACAACTCAAAAGCATTTAATTGAAAATTATTTGTTTTGATATCCTCCTCAACCTATAAAGGAATTCATCAAATTTTACTCAATTCAAGCTCTTATTCTGTTCACCATTTTTTGGAGTCATAGTTCCATTTTATTTATTGATCTATTACTTTATGTAAGAAAAGTTCTATTACTTTATGTAAGAAAAGTTACTTCTAGTCTAAATGCTCTGATGCTATGATGGTGTGAATATATCATGGCATCTGTTAGTCATATGAAAGCAATGGTACAGGCCTGATCAAGGTTGTATGGGAGACTGATAGGTGCCAATGTAACAAATCCTCAGGAAGTAGGGAATAAAAAAAAAGAAATTCCATTGTTATAACATATATATATGGCACTTCATGCTATCAATGTTGTCCAAGAGGAGGGCAAAGGCTGATATAATGTGACACCTGAGTCATTGCAGGAGTTGCCAGAACAAGGTTGAAAATATCCAACAGCTTCTCATTTTAAATTTAGAGTTGTCCTTCTCCTACACTAGTTTCCCACTAAAGCTAGAGAATCTGCTCTAGTTAAGAAGAAATTGATTCATGTATTTTCCAAAGGCATTAGTACAAAATGAATTCACCAGAATTTCAGTTTCTATGAAAACTATGTCTCCCAACCCTAATGCTTCTACGATGGGAATGTCGTGACCCATTCACAAGCATAAACAGATCAAATTACTCACACCGCTACAAACAAGACATCTGGCTATGACCAGAAATGATGAAGCCCTATACGACCCTGACTAGCCGTTACAGCTAAGAAAAGGGAATAAATTACATTTAATAACATTTACAGAACACGTCTGTCAAAAGTAACTCTATTAAAATGGAGTAAATTATCTTCTGTAGCCTATCTCAGGCTAAAGAAGGACTATGCCCATTTTTAATAGACAAACTTTGTGTTTACGTGGTACACCAGTGTGACATAACGTTCCCTTTATATAAACAGAGCCTGGCAGCAGAAAAAAGCAGAGTTTGTTTTACAAAGCTTTCAAGAGCTCGTGCTCAGAGCGAGGCATCCCCAAGGCTGAATCCTACATCTTGTGGTCACATTCACCTTCATTCAAGGCTGAGTCCCACTTCTCGTGGTTGTATTTGCCTTGCCTCAAGGCTGAATCCCACTCATGGTCGCATTCGCCTGCCAATCACTTAGATACGCAAAAAGGTCCTTTTAAGGACCATTAGAGGTCTCCTTTTGTGGGTTGGAGTATCTCTGACGGTCCTTACAGACTCGTTGAAGCAGATGGCCAGGCGGCACACATGAAGAGGACTCTAAGACCATCCAGTCTTAACCATTCAGTCAGTTCTGTTGTCCATTTTGCTGCGCAGCGCTAAAGGCATGGGTTAGCCTTTGGCTACGGTTTCTCTATCTGCGCAGCACTAAGATAATGCCAATCTTAGCTGCAGCCTCCTCGCCTGTTTGCTCGATACTGCCGAGCTTTGGCACGGTAAAGCCATAGCTACCGTCTCCGATATGTCCGCACAGCTTTTGCATGGCAAAGCCTTAGCTACCGTCTCTGATACGTCCACATAGCTAGAGGCACAGCAAAGCCCTAGCCACAACAATTTGCTTGCTCGATTTCTCATGTGCAAACCTTAGCCACAGTTACTCTGTCCGTTCAATTGGTCCACAGTTCTAAGACACAGTCACCACGATCGCTCGACTCTACTCGACCAAGCTGTCAACACCAGCTTCGACCACGACACACTCCGGCAATGCAGCATTCAGTCCACGTACGACTTGCTGTAAGGGCTAGCAACCACATTGACACCCCAGTTAATCCAACGCACTGTCAAAAACTGGGACATCAATCTACCAACTCGACCAACATCAGCTACCCACATCGAACATCTAGCTGCACCTCTACGACTCAACCAACATCAGCTACCCGCATCAAATGTCCAGCAGCATCTCTCTCACTCAACCAACATCAGCTATCCACATCAAACGTCTCGCAGCACTTCTACGACTCGACCAATATCAGCAACCCGCATCGAACGTCTAGCTGTACCTCTATGACTCGACCAATATCAGCTACTCGCATCGAACGTTTAGCTGCACCTTCTCTACAACTTCAACCATACCAGCTACCAACATCACCCATCTAGCTGAAGACACAACTTCCATGAACTTTACATACACCCTTGTAAATACGACAAATAAATTGTCATCTTTGTTATATTGTTGCTTCACCTTTGTTTCCTTCATTGTCTTTTGGCTGTCATTACTTAAATCATTTGTGGGGTTGACGTGCTTATCGGCTCTGCAACAGGAATAAACATTGAAATATTTACAAAATCTGTCATGCTTTCTTCTTTATCATTATTTTTGTTTGTGGTAATCAAATATTCATTATCTAAAAGCTTATTTTCTTCATTACCATCTTTCCTAACATCAATGTGTTGAGGTTTTGCTCTTTCATAAGTGTTTAGACAGTAGCTTTTGTTAACCAATTATCTAAAATATAATAACTGCAAAATGAGATATTCCAAGTGAGACATAAACTTCAAGCGTAAGAGTATCACAAAGAAAACTATCTGAATTACATCACATACAAACAAATGAGCAACCAAATCCTTGAATCCTTGATTTGTTCAAAATAGGAAACTAATAAATGTGTATATTCTTTTTAATTATTTTAATATTTTGCTTTTAGTAGTTACAATTTTACATCAGTAAATTTATAACATTATTGAATTTATTAATCATTCTACTGGAAATAAAACCATTCTGTATTAAAGGAGAACATTTTTAGTAATTTCACAGTCCTTCTTTAAACTTTGGAATATTTCCTTTCATTACATCTTTTGGGATTTGCTATTTTCATTGGTCACATACATTTTTCTTCCTGAGAGTGTCTCAATTCCATCAATTCTTCTTTATGATACTGGTCTGCACCAGTGTATATTCCTGGAGTTTAACTTATAGCTTAAACACAAGACTCCAATAACAAAAGGCTTAAAAAGTTTAAAAATTCATTACCTGTACATACAGGTAAAATATAGCTATTTTAATAGCTGATAGCCTGGTACTTTGTCTAATACAGACATTATTGGAAACAATAAAAAATAATTTTTCAATATGATAAAGCAAAAACAAACAATTTTTGAGGACAAGACAATAAAAATTATTTTCTAACAGGTGAATTTCTAGGTTTAAATTTTATAGAGAATCAATGAACCATTATTCAGAACAAAATGATCGGAAGGAAGTTTGCAATTCAACTCTGGGAAGTCATGAACAGAAGTGGTACAAAGCTGAGATATTGAAATATAAAAAGCTTTTTGCTATGTCCAACAGAAATGAATGTTTAAAGAATTCTAAATGACATGCAATCTATTATCAGTTTTTCCTTACATATAACAGTAGATTTATTTTAAATAAAAAACGAAATAGTCCAAAAAATAAGATGATAAAGTTAAATATATAAATTCTGTCTAGTATAAACTTGTAAATTTCTTTAGTTTCATCTTATGAGAGTGATCTATTGGAGTATTCATTGGTCTTATTGGTATATGTATATATATTATACCCAACAATGGATATTAAACCCATCTGCTAGATAGAATATTATAGTCATTTCACCTTCTAGTTGGTTTTTTTTTTTTTCGTTTTCTCTACTTGCTTTTTGTCTCTATTTTTGTCTTCTATAAAATCTAAATTTATTTTTAAAAAAAGGAAAGAAACTCAGTCAGCACAAACACTGGCTACGAAAAATAAGAGTCACAAGAATGACACAAATTTGGAAAGGAAAATTAAGGGATTTAAAATTAATCATTAACAACTAAACATCAGTAAATTTATAACATTATTGAATTTATAAATCATTCTACTGGAAATAAAACCATTCTGTATTAAAGGAGAATGTGGTGTAATGGTTATCGTCGTAGGAAATGGACACAGTGACACAAGTTCAAATCTTGGACGAGACAGATTGCATTTCACATAGCTCTAATACCCTTGGGAAAGGCATGAATCCAATTATTCTCCCTCCAGCTATGAGTAAATAGTAAGACAGAATGGGTTCTTCAGCCTTGGTGAGGCAACTAGTCTAGGAGAAGGAAAACTCTGAATTCAAACCTGTTAAACTCCACTTAAAAATTAACCTTATGTCATATCCTGCCCGAACGGAGGGGTTGGTAAATAGGATTAACAACTAAACAAAATTTTATCATTCATTGTGGATTGCTTCAGTTTTGTTTCAGCATTACAAATTAAATATATATCTGCCCAACACCTCCACATGTGCAAGGGTTATGACATAGGATCAAGTTTTTTTAAAGCAAAGTTTAACAAGTTTGAATTTAGTTTTCCCTCTCCTACACTGATTGCCATAACAAGATTAAAGCACCTAGTCTGTCCTACTATTTACCAAAAGCTGGAAGGAGTATAGTTGCATTCATACCTTTCCCAAGGGAATTAGTACTATGCAAACAGCCTTGTCCAGGATTTTAACTTAGGTCACAATGTCCATTTCTTACGATGGTAACCATTATGCTATAAGTACCTCCATTACAAAATACGTAAATAGTTTCTGAGGTTATGTTGCTAATAAATCTCCTCATCTGCTTTCTTTTAGCAGACAGAAAAATTTATTAGTAACACAACCTCAGAAACTTTGGTAATGTTGATATTACACAAAAATAACCCAGTCCTTTTCAAAGGAAAAATCAAAAAAATTTTTTTAAAAATTATTTTTCTTTTAACTTTTTTTGATCTTTGGAAAAATAAGTGAAGCAGGAATCTTTGTCACTCTTATCTGTGACTTGATTGAAATAGTAAAAGTTAAAAAAAATGAAAGTAAGATAAAAGATTCTATCTTAAACTCCTTGAAGGTTATTGGATGCAATATTCACTTGAGGAAGCTCATACACCACACCAGCTGAAATGATATAATTAAAACAACCCAGATTAGTTTGAACTATTTATAGAATAACAGCCATTCTTCAACTGGAAATTGAATTATATCTTTTTTAATACATTTTAGCAGTTTTATATTTCCTTATAATCGAGCCATTGGCCCATTGAGTAGAGTGTTTGCCAATGGTCCGGGAGACCAAGGTTCAATCCCAGATCAAGTCATACCAAAGACTCAAAAAATGGAACTTGATGCCAGCTTGCTTAATACTCAGCAGTATAATTATAAGGTATGGATCAAGGGTAAAGTGGAGCAATTCAGGGAAAGGAGTGGCACCTTCACCTACACCTCAGTGTAGTATCTATTGAAAAGGGAGCCTTCGAGTCACTAAGGTCACCAACTTTACTTACATTTCCTTATGATAATAAGAAATATCACCAAAGATCAAAATAAAGACTGTCCAGTCACAAATTATCTTGACAAATCAGCATTTCTAAATGAAAAGAAGTTCTAATGGTTATGGTACATGAGTTTCAAATAAAAGTTCCCGACAGCTGAAAATGATGCAGCAAATATTTTCTCTAAAGTTAAATTTGAATAAGGTAATGATAAAAAGGATCCTCTACTTAATAGCCCAGTTGGCTGGAGCTGTAGAATACACTGACTGCATCTCTGCAGAGAAGTAAAACTCCCATCCAATAATTATCCAGGATATGATATTAAACTATCTGATTGTTAGGCTCCAGTAATGATAGAAATTTGGGGAATGCAGAGTACCCCTTCATTTACCATTGCTCTCAGGTCCACTCTGACCTGGAGTAGTGGCACCTGAAAGGGACCAATCTATGGGTCAAATATGGGTTTGACATTTAAACTGAGTGCAAACAAATGACATGCTAAATTGAATTGTTTGAAATAGAACTGTTTGATCATTTAACTGTTTGTAAACAAAGGACTGATGTTTAACTGAATTGTTAATGATACAGAGAGATACATGGAACTATGACTTATATTTACAAATCATATATATCTGATGAATATGAATAAACCGGATTTGGCATTAAATAAACTACAATGATTGATATGCCATCAAATTAAACCTCTCCTTAAAATGGATGATTCAAAATTACTGATATATTTGAATCTTTATGTGATAATAATTTTTTTGTATTTTTGTTTTTATTACCCCTCCCCTAAAAAACTGCTAACGTATTTACATGGTCTCATGTTACTGTAAGAATGGACTTTTTTAATTCACACATCTCACTTGTTGGGGAACTAAACATAGTGGTCTCCCTTTTTGGGAACTGTGGGCGGAGCTTCCAAGAATCACATAACGTTTGGTCGTATGACATTTCAAGAAGCGAGTTCCATCCCTTTTTAGTACCAGATTAAAAGAACCTGTCCTTTGTCTCCATTTTAACGAGCAGCACATGCATGCAAATCATCCCGAGTGGACCATTTCCCTACGCCAGAAAAATGTAAGTTTTTAACCGCCACTATCAGCCTGTTGGTTCTGTGGAACAGCTTATATACCTTTTTTACACTTTGGGACATGTTTCTTAAGTAAGCGTACTATGCATATCATGTTTCTTAATTAAGTACATTATGTATATTGTTGTAGTCTAAACAGACTTAGTTTTTCTTTACCGAAATATGCAGAGTTAGTTTTACCTTTGATAGACTTGCCGCGACTTGCCTACGAACGTAAACAGATCGGATTACACCTTTCGCCCTAGAGAAATAATATCCGGGCGCGGCCGGAAATGATGAAGCCCTTTTTCGACTCTAACAGGCCGTTACAGCTAAGAAAGGGATAAATTAACATTTATCAACATTTGCAAAACACTTCTGCCAGAAATAATTCTATAAAAATGGAAGTAATACTCTTCGCTAGCCTATACCAGGCTATAGAAGTACTTATTTTCTACGTCCATTTTTTATAGAAGAACTTTCCATTGATGTAGCACGGCAGAGGTTGAGTTCCCTTTCTTTCATATGAAAAAGGCTTCGGCGGCGAAAATGCAGAGGTCTACGCGGATGCTCTCAGGGAACACTCGGCTCCACGAGGTTCGGGTCCTATGTTATCGTAGTTGCACCCACCTCACCGCCACTTCTAGTGGTAGATTTAACAACCTTTTTTTTATGGCTATGAGAGTTCACCTTCTGCGAGTCGGAGCATCTCTGGCGGTCATTAATGACCAGTCGAAATAGACGGCCTGGAGGCAAACACGAAGAGGACTCACTAAGACCAGCTGGTCTTAACCATACGCTCGCACAACTATCTGGCACGACAAGGCCATAGCTACCGTAAACGATACGCCCGCACTGCTATCTGGCACGACAAAGCCATAGCTAATGTAAACAATACGCCCGCATAGCTTTCTGGCATGACAAAGCCATAGCTACCGTCAACGATACGCCCGCACAGCTATCTGGCACGACAAAGCCATAGCTACCGTCAACGATACGCCCGCGCAGCTATCTGGCACGACAAATCCATAGCTACCGACCACGACGCTCCTGTAATGCAGTCCATGTAAAGACTCGCTGTTACGGACTGCCCCAGCAACGCAGTATCTACTCCACGTAACGACTCGCTGTTACGGACTACACTAGCATTGCAGCATCTGGCCCACGTAACGACTCACTGTTACGGGCTAGCAACCAGATCGACACCCCCCCGGTTAACCCAACGTACTGTCAAAACCGGGATATCGATCTGCCTACCACGATGCTCCTACAATGCAGCCCTCAGTCCACGTAACGACTCGCTGTTATGGGCTAGCAACCACGACTCGACCATACCAACGAAATATCAAAACCGGGACATCGATTTACCAACGACTCGACCGACCGCAGCTGCCCGCAACAACCATCCAGCTGCATCCAACTTTTATGTTTTGACCTTTTGACCCGGCCAAAAATGCCATTCAAGGTGGTGCACCGGAAGGAGGTGACACATTCTAATGGCAGATATGAGAGGAAATCGCGTGGGCGGAAATTGGCTGATGAAATGGGACGAGGTAAAAAAGATCCCATTATACTCTCATAGACTGACGCACCGGAAGAGAGTGGCCTCTGAACTGGATGACAGTTATTTCCGCTCGATGACGATCACACAGGCCATTCCAAAGAAAGCGGAAGTGGCACATCCCGGCCCCAGATATCGGAAGTAGTCGTGGAGGCGTGTCCATATCAGCGCGTGGGAGTTTGAAGGTAATATAAGGCCGACGAGTTGGGTCCAACGAGCCAGTGGAGATAGGCGAGAAGGAGGGCAAGCAGTACAGTGGAAGACGGAAGTAGACGCGATGTAGTAGGGAAAGCCAGCACACAGAAGAGTTTACTCCAGGGTCCGATTGAGCAACCATGGAGAACGAAAAAGACACAACGCTGACGGCCATAACTTCGGGGTCAAAATATTTCAGTAATGTTCGGTCCCCAGCTACCTCTCACACGCAAACTTTGAGTAACCCTTTTCGAAACCTTACAAATAAAGTGAGAGGTAAAATATTTTATAAAGAAGTCTTCCTGCGTCTTCCTTGCATGCGTCGTTTGTTCTTGCGACTTTATCATTGTGCGTCTGTTTAATTATTTATTGTGTCGTTGTGATGCTGCATGAACATGTATATGTGTATATAAGCATATTTATTATGTGAGTATATAACACAACGACCCGACCGACCTCAGCTTACCAGCATCAAGCATGTAGCTGTATCTCCACGACTCAACCTACGCTAGCTACCCTCGTCGAAAGTCTTGCGGCGCACAACTACAACTCGACCATACCAGCTAACAACGTAACCCATCCAAACTGAAGACCACATTACAACCGCCACGGACATTTACATATGTGGGGATTTAGGAATTAACAATAAAACTCCCAACCGGATGTTGACTCGTCGGCTGCCACATACAAAATGTATAAACGCGTCGCCACGCATAAGGCTCCACGCATCCATCCGGTTAAAAATCAGAAAAAAAGAAAAATAATAAAAAGCAAAGTAGCCAATGGGAAGCAGTCGCGCCAAAATTAGAAGGATTTTGGAGTGGCGAATTTGGAGCCTGAGTATTTATCTCTCTCCGAGATAAATACTCAGGTTTTCTGTGACCGGGTCAGTGAGGACAAAAAGAGACCCAAGGAAGCACGTAAATACGATAACCAGTAGAGAAGTAACGTCCGCCCTCGAGTTAAGAGCCGAAACTACCTCTCTGCTAATTCCACTGCCTGACCATAAAAGAAAGAGAAGAAAAGAAAAGAAAAGAAAAGAAAAAAGAATAAGTACTCTTTAAAAACATTCTCCTCCTTTTCCCTTTTTCTTGATATCTGACTTTCCACCACTTCGAAAATTTACTACTTGCAAAGGGGAACTTCTGAACATTCAAATCCAAGTTGACGTTTTTGTTTTATAAAAATTGTTTAAATATTAGATGTTCCTTGTTTGTCTTGTGTTATATGAAGTTTTTTCTCATTGTATGTTGTAACACTCCAAAACCCAACCAACAGGCCATACATACACGTTTGTAAATTCCAGCAAATAAAATCGTCACTTTTGTTGTATCTATTATCTCGCCTTTTGTCTCCCTTCATTGCCTCTGGCTGTCACTACACCATTCGCACACGCATAAAAACCTTAAATTCATTTGCGGCGGCTCCGCAACAAACTAATGCATTATAGGGAAAGGTTGGTGGTAGTCTCAATGAATACCACACACATTCTTAAATTCCTATACAATTATCTAATTCATTGAATGAACTTGATGACCAAAAAAAAAATAGTGATATGCACAAAACACACACACACACATATTGTTTTGGCTGTATGACTTATTTGAAGAACTGATATTCACATATACAAATATGTTTAAACTGAATAAACTTAGTAGATTAGAACCCTGAACATCTCACTTCCTGGTGTTGGGATTTTATCCATGGAAAATAAGACAAAATCTGCATCTGCAGTGTAAGGAAAAATAAGACTTGCCGCGACCTAGCCTACAAACGTAAACAGATCGGATTACTTGTTCACCCTAGAAAAATTACATCCGGGTACAGCCGGAAATGATGAAGCCCTTTTTCGACTCTAACAGGCCGTTACAGCTAAGAAAGGGATAAATTAACATTTATCAACATTTGCAAAACACTTCTGCCAGAAATAATTCTATAAAAATGGAAGTAATACTCTTCGCTAGCCTATACCAGGCTATAGAAGTACTTATTTTCTACGTCCATTTTTATAGAAGAACTTTCCATTGATGTAGCACGGCAGAGGTTGAGTTCCCTTTCTTTCATATGAAAAAGGCTTCGGCGGCGAAAATGCAGAGGTCTACGCGGAGGCTCTCAGGGGCCACTCGGCTCCACGAGGCTCGAATCCTACGTTATCGTAGTTGCATTCACCTCACCGCCACTTCTAGTGGCAGATTCAACCTTTTTTTCCATCACATCGATATGCGCTAACGGTCCTTTTAAGGGCCACGAGAGGTCACCTTCTGCGGGTTGGAGTATCTCTGACAGTCCTTAACGACCAGTCGAAATAGACAGCCTGGAGGCAAACACGAAGAGGACTCACTAAGACCAGCCGGTCTTAACCATCGCTCGGTTCTGCTCGTCCGTTTGGCTGCGTAGCGCTAAAGGCAAGGGTTAGTCTTTAACTACCGTTTCACTATCTGCGCAGTGCTAAGATAACGCCAATCTTAGCCTCGGCCTCCTGGCCTCTTCGCTCGACAGTGCACAGCTTTAGCGCGCAAGCCTTAGCTATCGTCTCGATACGTCTGCACAGCTTTGGCGCGCAAGCCTTAGCTACCGCCCGATACGCCAGCACAGCTTTGGCACGACAAAGCCATAGCTATCGTCAACGATACGCGTACACAGCTATTTGGCACGACAAAGCCATAGCTACCGTCAACGATACGCTCGCACAGCTATGGGACACGACAAAGCCATAGCTACCGTCAACGACACGTCCGCACGGCTTTGGCACGGCAAAGGCATAGCTACTGTAAACGATACGCCCGCACAGCTAGGGGAACGACAAAGCCCTAGGTTCACCGATCTGCTCGCTCGACTTCGTATGTGTTAAGGCCTGGCAAACCTTAGCCACGGTTCCCCGTCCGTTCACTTGGTCCGTAGTACTAAGACACGGCTCAGTCTTAATCACCAACTCGCTCGACTCTACACGACCATGCTGCCAACACCGATTTCGACCTTGATGCTCCTGCAATGCAGTCCACGTAACGACTCGCTGTTACGGACTGCCCCAGCAATGCAGCAACTAGTCCACGAAACGACACGCTGTTACGGACTACCCTAGCATTGCAATAACTATCCTGCGTACGACTCGCAGTACCAGCAAGCAACCAGATCGACCCCCCCCGGTTAACCCAACGTACTGTCAAAAACCGGGATATCGATCTACCGACCACGACGCTCCGGCAATGCAGCATCCAGTCCACGTAACGACTCGCTGTTACGGACTACATTAGCATTGCAACACGCCCCCGGTTAACCCAACGAACTGTCAAAACTGGGACATCGATTTACCAACGACTCGACTGATTTCAGCTTCCCGCTACGATCGTCCAGCTGTATTCTACGACTCGACCGATCTCAGCTGCCCGCAACGATCGTCCAGCTGCATCCAACGACTCGACCGACCGCAGCTTACCCGCATCAAACGTCCAGCTGCGCACAACTACGACTCGACCATACCACCTATCGACATCACCCACATACAACCGCCACGGACTTTACATACACGTTTGTAATTCTGGCAATAAAATCGTCACTTTTGCTGTATCTGTTACCTTGCTTCTTTATCCCCTTCATTGTCTTTGGTTGTTACTACTCTCACGCATTAAACACCAAACTCATTTGCGGAGCCAACACGCTTATCGGCTTCGCAACAGACGTGACAAGAGAAAATGATCAAAAAAAAAAAAAAAAAAGAATTGCAAAAAGAGGTGTTTTCTGCAGACTTAACTATAGCATTCGTCTTGGTAACAGTTCTTTCAGTTCCATGTAGTTTTGGTAGCTGGTCCATACAGATTCAAAGGCATGAAGGAGGAGAATTCTGGGTCCCCATGTGCGGAGAGTATGTACCTCGCTACTTGCTGTCGGCTGCTTCGTCAGCAGTCAAGATTCCGTGTTACATCGTTGACGTCAAAGGAAGAAAGGGATGTTAGTTTGAAAAACGCACGCACGCAGCAGATGTGCTGATAGCGACCAGAGATTGGTTATTTTTCAGCCAATTACGTGGAACGTAAAAAGTGACTCCGTAAATAATTTCCAAAACTGGTTCCTAGAAGCACAATATTATATGAACTGTCACTTTTCACATATTTTCATATTTTTTTCGTTGATAGCATGTATCCTGAGACATGCAATCTGCAAGTGGTTATGGCAAAGTAGTAATGAAATATTTCAAAACTCTTCATCTAAATGTAGATTTAATGAAGAATTCACATAAACATATGTAAATATGTAAGTATAAGTAAATAAATGTGTATGTCAGTGGCAAAGGGTGACTTTTGAACCATGATATACAGTCCATTATGCAAGCTAATCATCGAAGTGGAACCTTACTCTACACCCACTAACCCACCCTGGAAAATTATTTGCCCCCCCATATGAAAGTGATGTGAACTAATTTTCATGTGAGAAAATACACTTCAACCAACAAACTTCACTTCAGACTTAATACCCATCTGCATTGGATTTGATTCCCCTCACCATTAGTAATGACTGCTATTGGTTACAGGAGAAAATGAAATCTACATATAGTGAGTTAATAAAATTTATTTGTAAGTCAATTCAATTTTTGTTTCTTATTGCCAAATTCATTGATCACTTTGTTGAAAACAGTATCAGCACCATGCTCTACCTTTAATTTTCTTCAAAAGGTCTTTATTCATGGAAAAAAATTACTTTATTTGCGATTCACTCTGGGATTTACATGCTTTAGTGAAAAAGATGATCCCTCTCAGGAAGCAGATGTAGCCGGTATGATCAGAATGAAACCTAGTAATTTGGTTTCTTCTACCAGAGCTTTGTTTAGTTTAAGTTCCAGCATTATCACTGTGACTTCTTGGATGCTTGTTTTGCAAAATCTGCTGCATTAACTGATTTCATCTCACATTTCAGTACATCCCAATTCAAAATATTTTTGCAATATATGGGAAAATTATTTTTGCAAGTGAGTAAAAGCTTCAGATTCATCAAATCTGAACACTCCCATTTTTTAAATCTTTATTCATCCAAAATTTTCAGAACCACATGATATACATAAAATCAGTGCTCCATTTAGAGGAGTTAGAAAAGTGCGAAAAGAGAAGTGGGTGGAGAACGTCAAAACCGGGACTGAACTTCAAAAACATTGTAAAGTCTTGATTTTTATATCTAAATAAATATGTGTATATTTGTGTTTTAAATTCATTTTTAGGACCAGAAGGGGTTGTATGTCGTATGTAGGGTACTAATGTTAATGAATGAAAAGACAATATTAACAATAGGGCTACAAAAATAAAGAAATTGAGATGTAGAAGGGTATACAGCGATTCGTGTATCAGGTCACGACCGTAAAGACCAGTTCTGAGAGCAGCGTGGATAAAGATGTTTATCCAACTTGAAATTGTAACATGATACCGTTGTTTGAAGATCAAACAAGCACGGCGCCGCTGAGAAAACAGTTAGTACGTATCACTCCGGGTGAGTAACTGATCTGTTTTTCCATTTAAATTATGAATGGTAGAAACAAGGCTGTAAGGTTCTGTGGGGGAGTGGAAGAGACCGGTTATGCATTAACTATATGTTCTAAGGGGACCTAGCTAGCCTCATTCGCCGACCCATTTAACAGTACAATATATAACCATTCATCTATCGCCATGCGTGCAGCATGCACCAAAATACCACATTTGCTCTATGAAAAAACCTACTTAAAACCCCGAATGTAATGCATGATTTTATTTACAATTTATGATTCATTTACAATGAATGTCATATGATGGGAATGAGAGAAAAAACCCAACATACAATAAAACGAAAAGCGAAACCAAGGAAAAGATTTCCCCGTTTGGTTACCCTCCCATCCGCCCGTCCACGAAATAGTGTCCGAAAACATCGAAAACAAGCCGGACCTACCCTAGGTGGGAGAGGGATCCTAGCCTAATGGTGCAAAAAACAATACAGGTTGGGTGCGGTGTGGACAGTTAAATGACGGATAATATGAATTATATACATGTGAAATTCCAAAATCTTCAGCAAAGATCTTTAGCCAGGTTGAGGAACAAAAATAATGGGGATGGGGAAGATCTTGGACACTAGCAACTAGATGACGGGGACGATGACATACTGCTAACTAGACTTCAAAAGGGGAAAAAAGCTTTTACCTACTTACCCGGGGTAGGGTCCCGAAGGACCCGTACCGTAGACGCCATGGGTCGGCAGAGGAGGGAAGGATGACTCCAGCATTGCCCCCTTTCTTACGACCAGGCTCGCTGCATTCACCCACCCTTTGTCGAATGTTATGCAATCCAAGCGTTTTCTATCGCATCTGATTTTGACCCTAAGCTGATGAGAAAAGTTTGCATCGTCATACAATCCCTTGTTTCGCGTCGTCCAAATCACCATTCGAGCTACAGCTAGGATCACGAGAAACACCATACGCTTCTCCCCCTGAAACGGGAGAAGAACGTTGTCCACAACGTAACCAAAGTCGAGCAGCACGAGCTGCTTGGGTTCGATGCGAGCCGTCCACTCCCCGGCGTGATCACAGAACGGGCGAACTCGCTCGCAGTAGTAGAAGGCGTGCTCAGCCGTTTCTTCCAAACCACTGGCGCAGCGAGCACAGTCGGGCATGTCTGCCAGGCCCGCTTTGTAGTTCAAGCCGAGAAGGGGTAATGCATTCCGTGCAAGTCGCCAGGTGAGCGAGAACTAAACTGATCAGTGTGGCTTCCGTGTCGTCTTCTATCCCCTCTAGGACCACGTGAATCAAATGCAGATTGTCATGGATCGATCTTCCCTTCACAGTGTATGTCTGCTCGGGGCCTATCAGATCACTAATGACAAGCTGTAAACGATTTGCTAAGACCCGGGCGAAAATCTTTGTGTTAAGCAGAGTAATGGGCCTGTAATCATCTAAACACTTCCAAACATGTCTGCTACCTTTCTTCAGCAATGTGATCACACCCTTGGTAACGCTACCAGGGATGGCTCCCTGGGCGAACCAATGGTTGAACATATCCGTCAGAATAGGCGCAAACATGTGCGGCAGCCTCAAGTACACTTCGTAGGGCAAACTATTTAGTCCTGACGACTTGTTGAGGCCGACCTGCTTCAATGGATCACGGACTTCGCATTCAGTAATCCCACCCTCGCAACTAACCGCTTCAGCCACCCCGAGGCGGGGGAAGTCAGCAAGATAGCTGCGAAACTCCTGAAGCGGGAGATCAGGACAGCGGGCAAAGCGATCACGAAAGTGCGCCCGAAAGGCATCACGTATCTTGCGATTCGCTCGCAGCACGCGCCCATCCGGGGACTTGACGGAATCGATATACCGATTGGGAAACCTTCACACTGCTTCCTCACGCGCAGTCGCGTTCGTTTTCACAGCTTCTTTGGGAACTCTTTTTAACATAGATCTAACTACGTATCCTTTGTAGTGCTCGCTACTCTCACGCTCAAGGTCCCCTCTAGCTAGGTCTACGGTTAGGGAGTCCCCCCACCGCCACCGCCCGGGAAAGTCTATCAGCTATAGATTTCGCCTCCTAGGCCCTATCTAGGTTGAGCTGTCGACCGCATTTGGTGGCGAAATCTCTAATCCTACGTTTAAGAGAAACCCACCACCTATTCTCGGTAACTGCCTCTACTAACGCCTGCTTGATTAGGGATTCTAACCGCTCCCGGGAGTCCCGTATCTCCAGTAAGGAGGTATTGAACTTCCAGTAGCCGGTCAGACTAGGCCTATTAGCTGACCGCAGACTGACCCTGGCAAGTTTATGGTCAGTTCACGCTATCAAGTGGAACGTGGGACAACTAACGAAATCGCTATCAGCTCTTCTCACTAACCCCTACTTTGGCAGAGGGCAAGCTATCAATCCACGTCCACATCTTCCGCCCAAGATGATCCAGACGAAACCTGTCGACCAAGTCATGACGAGTCATAAGGTCGACAAGGCTGCTTTCACGCCTTCCCAACCTTCTAGCTCCCCGTCCGACCTTATCTATCTTGGGATCAAGGATCGCATTCCAATCACCCATTAAGACTAGCCACTTCGAATCTTCCAGAAACGGCACTAACCGACAGAAAAAGGGAATCTTCTCTGCAACGATATTGGGCGCATAAACCACAACCAGTCGGAACTTGAAACTTTTAACGGCAACATCGGCCACAACTAAACGGCCCCTGTCACCTGCAAAAACAACGTCAACATCAGCATCAAGGCTTCGTCTAACTAGCCAAGAGACCCCAGCGCTACTGCGGCTACCGTATGCTGAGAAAACGTTAAAATCATTCTCCAGCACACGAGAGTCCGCAGCGCAAATGAAATGTGTCTCTTGCACTTCAGCAACATCTACTCTGAGGTTCGAGAGTTCACCAAGCAAGCACGCACTCTTGCTTGAATCTCTCTGTCCCCTCACATTCAACGTGGCTAGGTTTAAAGACATCAGACCCACTTACCTTACTCACTGTCGACTACGGGCCAGAAATCCTCCGGGGTGAGGATGCCGACGGCCTGATGCAGGAAGCCGGAGCCGAGTTCATTGGTAACTCAGCCGTCCCTGGAAATTCCCCCGACATCTGTGGGGTACCGCAACTTTAGGGCCTTATAAAATCACGTAAATCAGGACTTTTCCCGTACATTGGTGTAATATCTCATTGAGCGAGGGGGTGCTCCAACTTCGCCAGCCTTATGTCCGTCCGACTGGCCTCCTCGAGGAAACACCACAGCTCTCTTGTACGGGTGCTGGCCGACCGAACAAAGGTGGTCACCATTGGTGCACCCCTGAACAAATACGGATTGGTCACGTCTTTTTCTTTTTTTAAAAAACTGATTAGCGGGTTTAATGCTTTTTTCAGATGAAGATCGAATGTGATTGGGTCTAATGTGTCAGCGCAAAAGTAAAATCCGGTAAACACTTGTCGAGTCCCATTTAAGACTGACTTGTTCCGTTTCCTTGTGGATGATACTGGCGATGGTGCTGGTTCTCTCATTTCCGAATGAGATCGGAAGAATATCTTGGGGTTTGATACGGTGGATAGGGAAGGTAATGTTGGGGAAAAGGGGAGGGGTTCAGTGACTTGAGTATTTTCTTGTTGTTGTTGTTTTGGGAGAGGAATGAATTGAGCTGTTTTTTGGGGTTGTGTTTTTCTTTTCCTTGGATTGTGGCTGAGAGGGTGATTCAGATTTTTGTTGCTGGGATGGGTTTTGGGATGGCTTTTTATGGTGTTTTTTCTCTCCCTCCTCTGCTAGTGATTCCTCACTATCTCTTCTTTTTAGGTTATAAGCAATATCCATTGTTTCTTGTTGATCTTTTCCCTTTTTTGTTGTACTTTTGTTGTTGATGCTGCTGCTGATGATTTTTCTTTCGTGGCAGTAGTAGTAGCAATAGTAGCAATGTTGACAGTTGATGTTTTGTTTTGCTGTTTTTCTTGTTTGTTTCTGATTTTGTGTCTTTAAAGGTGACTTTTTCTTATTGCTCCGAATTACTTGGGTCCACCTTTCTTCTTTATTTGGGTTGTCCCTAGTTTCAGTCTTGGGGTCTTTTCAGGCGAGATGGTAATTGCTATTGTCACTGTCGTTTTAGTCGATGTCGATGATATTGGTTTGGTGTTTTTTTGAGGGCAAGATCTGGTAAGTGCCCAAGCTATTTGCAAATCCAGCATTGGGGCTTTTTGCCCACGACAACCTCCATCATCGTTTGATTTTCGTATTCTATGGTATGTGAGATCGATTGGAACCATGTTCTGTTTAGGCACATGGTGAAATAATGGTCACTGTGTGCCGTCCCAATCGAAGATTTCGCTTTTGCTACGTCATCTACGTCTCTGTATTCTGTAAGGTATGCTGCTATCACGTCTCCGCTGAGTTAAATTGGGACGTTGCACACAGTGACCTTAATTCGTCTACGCCCCATGTTCTCGGGCTGAAGCCGGAAGTGTTTTGATGTAATGTTATTACTGGCCAGCTTGACAGTCAGTTCTTCTGATGGCAACAGGACATCCCAAGTAGCAAAGCTACGTCTAAATAAATATTTGGCTGGGATCACTGCTGCCCCTAGTAACTCCTCGAAAGTTTTTTTCCTAATACCTGCCAGTCTCCTTGTCTTGATGTCGGTTATAATGATAACAGGATTTTGGTTTCTACTTCTTTAATTAATTCAGGAATCGGCAAAATGCGATTTCTTTGAAAGTACTGGGCATACTTTGCCCTGTCTCTTGCATAGTCCTCAGGGGACTTTTAGTGTATTTGTGCTGCCCAGGAGACCGGCATAGTGTTATATATTGATCCTCGACCAAGCCGTCAATCAAGAGATGCACCAGTGTAAATAAGCGGAAGATCAGCGGAAGCAGGTGGACATTGAACAATAATATAACCAGGTGCACAGACGGTTCGAGTTAGTTGGTGACAAGATGCCGAAGTGAGAGCCAGCGGCAGACAGAGGGCTTTGGGCCCTCAGTGACCCACGGTTGAGCAACCCCAGCCAAGATGAGAAAGAAGTGCTGCTATGGTTAGAAGAAATTGGGTCAAAATAGCAGTCTGTCCCCGTCTCCAACTCATCTCTCACACACACAAACATCACTCTTTAGAGAATATAGTGTGAGAGTTATATTTTTATAAAGAAGTGTGTTCGTTCGTTCATTGAAGTTCGATTATTATCGGTTGATTGTTTCCGCATATATTTGTATATGTATACGTGCAGTTGTGTGTGGCTATACAACATAATACGATTTGGTGCCTAAGGCCAGTTCACGCCCACATGGCGTGGTTTCGAACCTGAGTTTAAACCTACTCGATCAAGGAAGCGGCCGATATCAACACATCAAGAAAATTAGAAATGAAAATGAAAAAAAAAAAAAAAAAGAAAAAGCAAGAACGAAACAGAACGAACGTGACACGAAAAGAAAGAAGAAAAATGAAGAGATAGAGGAAAAGAACAAAGAAAAAGGCAACAGACTGGGAGAAAGAAGAAAACCAGAACAGACCAGCAACGAAAAACAGAAAAGATGAAAAAGAAAGAGAAACACTCCAAAAACTGTAAGTAAATTGCTCATTCTAAGAATAGTATAAATTTGTTTTCTCTGTCGTTCATATTAGGAGTTCGTGGAAAGAATTTAAAATGATTATTAAAAAAAGTAATAATGACAAGTGGGAAGTAAAAATGAGTCTTGTTGGCTTATATATTAATATTATTCGGCTTTTCTAAAATATAAAATGGATGCAATTTTAGAAAAAAAAACCCGATTTAGCCCTACATATAAAGCATAGAAAAATGATGTAATATGTAATTTTGAATCGTAGAGAGGGAGAGAGAAAGAAAGAGAGTAAGAGAGAAACATACAATCAGGTTGCTATGAAAAGAAAAGAAAGAAAGAGGGCACCTGTGGACAATATACTGCCCCTGTGTTAAAATGATTGACAGGTCATAAACTTCCACTTGGGTTTTGAGTTGTAATTTTTATGAATGAATTTGATAGTAAACAAAATTTTTATGAATGAAATTTTGTAGTAACTTGACAATGCCGTCCTAACGCATAGTAATTTGAAATTAGGATTTTAATCCGAGATCTGGGAGGATTTCGGGGCATCAGTGATGTTGTCTGGAGGATGCTCATATACCTTTGGATCCGTAGTAAAGGCTGTGGGACGGATTCGATGTTTGGAAAAGTTGTGGAAATTGGAAGTGTTTGTTAAGTCTCTCTAGAATGAAATCGATATCTTGGGTAGAAGCATGCTAGATTTTGTGAAGGTCTCCCCCACCCTTTGAGAGGGGTTGAGAATCTGTGAGACTGAATTGTGAAGGTCCCCCTGGGATGGGGTTTGAGAATCTTGTCGTTCTGGATATTTTGTGAATTCCTCAAAGAACTGACTGGTTAGTGGCCCGACTGAGTTGTGAAGATCCTCCTAGAATGGGGTTTGATTTTGTTTTTGAAAAGGTTATTTTTGAAATTTGAAACGGGATAGGAGATAGGGAATATATGTGCAAAATCTTGACGATCTCGTTGTATGTACCGGAAAATTTGTGGACTCGGTTTTGAATTGTTCTCGTTGGCCGAATGGATAAAATTTTGGGTTGTTTGGGAAAGATCCCCTGGAATATTTTAACTCATCTTTGGAAGTAAGCAAGAAACTAGTATTGTGCTGTCGTGTTCGGAACAAGTAAAAATGAAGAAATGATGGCTCGATACGAGTCACGCTTTTGTAGTGATACTTGTTGAAAGAAGAAAGAATGTAACTGAAAAAGTTTGATTAACGAACCATGCTTGTTTTATGAAAATACTTGTTAGAAATTGGATAAATGGGGATGCACGAACCTATTATTATTATATTAAGGTAAAGACAGAGGGAAGCAGATAAAAGGTTTTTTAAAAAATAGTGAATGATCAGTTTACCAATAAAAAAAGGACGACAGGACAATGGAAAAAGACAAGAAAAAAAAAAAGAAAAGAAGAAAAGAAACTTGAACACTGTTGAACACAGCATAAAAAAAAAAAAAAACGAACTTTTTTTGGAAAAATAGACAGTGCATAGATTGAAAAAAAGAAAAGAAAAAAGCTGAACATTTGTAAACTTTGATTGTGGACATATTGTAAATATTATTGATTTGTTCAGAATAGTTGAAAAATTAGTGAAAAAATGAGTTGTTTGAGTTTAAAGGCGACATTAGAAATTTTTTTTCTTTTTCATATTATGAAATTTGACGAAAACCATTAACAGGAGATTTAATGGGTTTATGGAGATTTTAAAATTATGTTGATTCTAAACTTTTTGGGAATATTGGGTTTTTAATTCCGTTTTCGAGCGAATCACGGACTGACTCGAGATTAGGATAGAGATTCATCCAAGTTGTGTTACAGATTGTTTTGGACATACGGTAAGAAGTAATTCTATAGAGGAATTCACCGTCCCATAGATTTATTGAAGGCCTGTGGTGGCCAGAATTTTCAGATTGGAGTTCCAAGTTGATGGAATAAAGGAAACAAAGGCGTGACCTGCTCCAATATTTTGTGGATGATGTCTGAATCTTTCAGTCCCGATGATGTTTTGGATTTGTGCGTGATTTGGCGAAGTGAAACGAATCTGGAAAAGGCGAGGTGCCTATATCTTAGTTGCCACGAGGGTTCCTGATTAAATTGAAAAGCAACCCGGTGAGGGTGTGATCAGGTAAAGCATGTTCCTCAAGGGTTTACAGACCAATAGGCACGGTAACAGAAACTTACTAATGAAAAAAAAAAATGAGTAACACATTGCTAATAAATATTTTGCGTGGTCTATTTTAGATGCTTTACTGCATGCGTGTCAGATTGTGATACATTTGGTTGTATTGTTATTTTTCTTAGAATTGTGATGCATTGTTTTGGGCCATGTAGATTTATGAGGAATGTTTTGGGCCTTGAAGATATTGCTTTTTAGTTGGTGGAATTCTCCAGTTACTCCAGGTAGGAATCTGTTGAGGACTGGAGCGGGGTCATAATGAATCCAGGCGAAATGTATTGCTGGAATGACCAGGGTCACTAGGTTTGTGACCAGGATCTGGGACCAGAGTATGGTCCTTTTATAGTTTTGAGATTCTTCAAGGAATTGCAGGGAGCCCGATTGTGTTTGGGAGAATGAAAGATGTATCCGTATTGTACTTTGATGCACGCATGTCAAGATAGCCAACCGCGCAAAGAATAGAATGAAATAAATGTAGATAATAACACTGGTTTACAAAGAAATTGAGGCAAGCACAAAAATACCCGTTTTTACTTAATTTGAGGGTGCTGAATTCAAATTTGAAATCCGTTTTTACTCATCACCTCTAGTTTTTTTTAGATATGCATAGTGTGCATTTTGTGCATATACGGTACATAAAGGTGTATAGGAATTTAGGGTTAATTCTCATATTGTGAGACTTATGGCTGATTTTTTAGTTATTATGCACTAAATGTATGTGATAGCATTATATATATATATATATAGTTATATATCAAGACGGATTTTGTCAGTTAATGCAGCAGGTCTCAATCCACACTCTGGTAGTCATTGGAAGAGGTTGTCTCGCAGGTGGCGCAGGAGGTTGGTGTCCTTCAACTATCTTTTGGGTTACTAAATATTAGTATTACATTTTCAAATGCACATTTAGTTTTACTTTGTTATATTTTCAGATTCTCCAATGGCTTCAAGCAATTCTTTCTGCTACGTGTGTGGGGACTTCACAACAGTTGCACGACGTCGAACCATCACTTCCCTCCTCAGAACCGCCTACTTTCACTATTTTGACTGTAAAATTGGTGATCAGGACAAGTCTTGGGCGCCACACATCTGTTGTAAACCCTGACTAACTGCATGGTTTAATTTCAATCTTTTTCCTAGAAGATCTAGGAAAAAGATCAAATATTCCAACCTTCGATCTGCTATGAGACCCGTTCCCCATTCAGATGATCTTCCTGTACCCACACCTCCAGTAAATAAGGATCTTCTTTCCTCATCAGATGAAGAAATGCCTTCAAGGGAGGGTTCTGTCGAGTAAATATCTTTGGAAGATATTAAGTCTACATATTCAGGAACAAGTGGCAATGAGCCACACTGGATCACGCAAGAAGACCTGAATGATCTTGCTCGTGATTTGTAGCAGTCAGAGCTCTTGACTTCTCGGTTTAAACTGTGGAACCTAGTCCAGGAAGATGTAAGGATCACCAGTTTCAGGAATCGGAACAAAGACCTTGCTTCCTTTTTCGACATGGAAAACAAGTTGTGCTACTGCACAAACATACCTGGCTTGTTTACGTCCCTTGGTTTACCACATAATCCTTCAGACTTGCGTCTTTTCATAGGCTCTTCCAAACGAAGTCTCAAGGGTGTTCTTCTGCACAACGGGAATAAATATCCCAGCATTCCCATTGCATACTCTGTCCATCTAAAGGAGTCCTATGACAATATGGAGCTTCTTTTAGAAGCTATTAAGTACAGCGAGTACCAATGGAGTCTGTGTGGGGACCTCAAGATCATTGGTCTTCTTATGGGTATGCAAGCGGGCTTCACAAAGTACTGTTGTTTTCTCTGTCTCTGGGATAGTCGAGCTGTATCCCAGCATTACGAGCAGAAAGACTGGGGGTCTAGAAGCACTTTTGTTCCTGGCGAACACAGCCTCAAGAAGTATACTCTGGTGGACATGAATAAGGTGCTTCTTCCTCCTCTTCACATCAAGCTTGGTTTGATGAAGAGTTTCGTGAAGGCGTTGCACAAAAATGGTGCTGCCTTCCAACATTTGTCTACTGTGTTCCCATGTCTTAGTGCTGCTAAGCTTAAAGAGGGCATCTTTGTCGGACCTCAGATCCGAGAAGTGCTGAAGGATACTGATTTTCAGGAGCTTCTTAACTTAAAGGAACTGAGAGCATGGGAAGCATTCAAGTCAGTCTGTAGTGGCTTCCTTGGTAACACACGCATACCAGATTACCAAGCCTGTATTGAGAAGTTGCTAAAGTTTTACGAGGATATGGGGTGCCGAATGTCACTCAAGATTCATTTTCTCCATTCCCACCTCAACTTCTTCCCGCCAAAACTTGGAGCAGTGAGTGATGAGCATGGAGAAAGATTCCACCAAGACATTGCGAAGATGGAGAGCAACTATCAAGGCAAATGGAACTCCGGCATGAGGGGAGACTTCTGCTGGATGCTCTTGCGTGACACCCCGGAGGCAAAATACACCAGATCTTCTAAGAAAACACACTTTTGACTGTCTGTGGTACTATGAATTGTGTAATTGTGTCATCCAAGTATATTGATTCAATCAGTGTTCTTTCTCTATCCTGTTTTATCTGTTATAAGCTGCTGCAACTCTTGAAATATCCACATATATTCTCTGTTTAAACTAAAATGAGACAATTTAAAAGCCAGAAAACTAGAGGTAATAGAGCAAAACTATTTATAAATTTGAATTCAGCACACCCAAATTAGCAAAAAACACCTATCCCCATTTTTGCCTAAGACCAAAAATTTATTTTTGTAAACCAGTGTAATTAGCCTAGGTTTGCCGCGACCAGCCGATAAATATAAACAGATCAGGTTACATGCCCGCCTTAGGACAATTATATCCGGGTACGGCCGGAAATGACTAAGCCGTTTTTTTTTCTAACGACCTTGACATCTCGTTACAGCTAAAAAAAAAAAAAGGGATAAATTAAAATTAACAATATTTACAAAACACTTCGGCCAAATATAACTTGATAAAAATGGAACTAATAGTCGTCGCCAGCTTATAGCAGGTTAAAAAAATACTTAATTGCTACACTCATTTTTTATAAAAGAATTTCAAATTCACGCGGCTGGAGCTGTGTGTCACAGCACTTTCGTCATATCAACAAGCCCTTTTTCAACGCTCGTTGGCTTGCCTCCTGGAGGGCACGCCCTCCCCGGCTTTTTAGCTGGGCCGTCTGGCATTCATGCCGGATGGGCGCTCGAAACCAAGAGCAGACTCGGGGCCGAATAGGCCCCCAGCTTCGGCTGGGCAACCTTCGGGTGGGCGAGCTGCACTTTTGTCCCCTTTGTACGGCACTAGACCAAGCGTCTAGTTTAAGCCGTTTACTGGCATACGTGCCCGGACCCACATTTGGGTTCGTGAAACCGCTTGCCTCATCAGGCTCACATTGCACTAAGTGAGCCGATGAGCAGCACTGACAAGCAGGGTTCGAGTCTCGGCTCCTTCCCGACCTTCCCCTCCCCTTTATCCCCACTTTAATTGGCCTTCGGGCTTTTGACCTTGTGTCAAGTCGTGTCTGGTGGGAGGCAGCGACAAATACTACGCCCCCGGCTTTTTAGCTGGGCCGTCTGGCATTCGTGCCGGATGGGTGCTCGAAACCAAGAGCAGACTCGGGGCCGAATAGGCCCCCAGTTTCGGCTGGGCAACCTTCGGGTGGGCGAGCTGCACTTTTGTCCCCTTTGTACGGCACTAGACCAAGCGTCTAGTTTAAGCCGTAAACTGGCATACGTGCCCGGACTCACATTTGGGTTCGTGAAACTGCTTGCCTCATCAGGCTCACATTGCACTAAGTGAGCCGATGAGCAGCACAGACAAGCAGGGTTCGAGTCTCGGCTCCTTCCCGACCTTCCCCTCCCCTTTATCCCCACTTTAATCGGCCTTCGGGCTTTTGACCTTGTGTCAAGTCGTGTCTGGTGGGAGGCAGCGACAAATATATGGCTTGCCTCCTGGAGGGCACGCCCTCCCCGGCTTTTTAGCTGGGCCGTCTGGCATTCGTGCCGGATGGGTGCTCGAAACCAAGAGCAGACTCGGGGCCGAATAGGCCCCCAGTTTCGGCTGGGCAACCTTCGGGTGGGCGAGCTGCACTTTTGTCCCCTTTGTACGGCACTAGACCAAGCGTCTAGTTTAAGCCGTTAACTGGCATACGTGCCCGGACCCACATTTGGGTTCGTGAAACTGCTTGCCTCATCAGGCTCACATTGCACTAAGTGAGCCGATGAGCAGCACAGACAAGCAGGGTTCGAGTCTCGGCTCCTTCCCGACCTTCCCCTCCCCTTTATCCCCACTTTAATCGGCCTTCGGGCTTTTGACCTTGTGTCAAGTCGTGTCTGGTGGGAGGCAGCGACAAATATATGGCTTGCCTCCTGGAGAGCATTTCTTGTTAATATCCTTCGGTCTCAGGGGGCCTTCCCCCCAGGCTTTTACCTCCTTCAGGAGGGTTGGGTTTATCGCCCAGCGCCTGAGGCACCCCTAATAATGGGAATGCCGACAGGGCCGAGGGCATTTTTGGAACCTGCCAGATGCGTGTGGGCTATCACTTCTCATGATGATTGTGATAAATCTTCCGGCTTCGAGCGGGGTTCCAAATCGTTAAAAATGTCGTCTTGTGATTTTAAAAAAGTCGTTTGTGAGTTTCGAGATGGTGTGTTAGGCGACGGTTCCTCCATAGTTGCCTTTGAAAACCAACCAGGAGGAAGAGTATCCGAATGTTATGTTATGAAAAATATCAAATGGCAAAGTGAAAAATGGCTGTCGTTTTTTAAAAATTAAAGTAAAGAAAATGAGTTGAGTTTGAGCCCCTCCTCAAAACCAAACAACAATAACAATTGTTTGAGGGGGGTCACGAAGAAATAACAAATACAATTCAACAATAACAATAACTGTAATAATAACAATGATTTTCACTTATGCACTCCAAAGAAAGACGAGTACATTCCGGGGAGCAACTGATCTGTGTTGTCCGGAAAATTGTGTTTTTATAGCATCAAGGTGGATCCCGCGCGCACGCGTTGACTTTCGAAAATTCTTTGGGCATGTATTTTAGAGATCTCCTATTGATCCTAAAAAACATTTTTAATTGTTTATTTTTTAAACATCTGTGTGGGCGTTAGTTGGAGATCTTTGCGCCAATTTTGATCCGTTTTTTCCAGAAAATTCTTTTGACAAGGAAATTGCATCATTTCCCATACGTATGTATTTTATTTGTAAATATTTGAAAAAAGAGAGAAATCCCACTTCAACGAAAAAAAAAAAAAAGAAAGAAAAATTTTTTGTTTAATAATTCCCGTGTTCAAACTAAAAGATAAGTTTTAAGACGATATTTTTTTTAAAGTATATTCTCGATTCAGTTTCGTTTCATTAGTGTTGAAAAATTAGGGTTTCCATTTCACGCTTCAAGTCACAGAATTGTGTATGTGCCTAAGTGAAGGCAGATTCAGAGGGGGCATATATATATATATATATATATATATATATATATATATATGTGTGTGTGTGTGTGTGTGTGTGTGTGTGTTTATATATATATATATATATATGGCCTTTTTGGTTTGTTTGAGTATTACAACATACAAAAAGAAAAAAACTTCATTTAAAACAAGACAAACAAGGAATATCTAAAGTATTAACAACCTTTACAAAATAATAAAGCGTCAATTTGGATTTGAATGTTCAGAAGTTCACCTCTACATGTAAGTTTTCAAAGTGGTGGAAAGTCAGATGTTAAGAAAAAAGGAGGAAGGGAGGAAAATGTTTATAAAGAGTACTTATTCCTTTTTTCTTTCTTTTATGGATTCCCTGTTCTCCGAAGATCTGCTTGGTGAGGTTGATTATCTCTTGGCTGCTGAAGTCCTTCAATTTTTTCACTAGGGGATATTTTGAATAGTAGTCAACCACCAGCATGTAATGCGATCTGCCGAACTGAAACAAATCCGTGGCTACTATTTGCTATGGTCTCACTGAAATTTCGTGCGGTTTTAAGGATTCTGCACATTGGGCTTTTTATTGTTCTTGACATCCTAGCACAATTTTGTTTATATCCTGATTAATGTTGTTCCAAAAAACGCAAATTTTGGCTCGCAACTTACATTTTTCCATTCCTTGATGACCATAATGGATTTTTGTAATATTTCTGGCTGCATCACCTTAGGTATAATTATGCGGCCACTCTTCATAAGGATACCATTTTCAATAGCCAGCTCGTCCCGATATGACAGTATGGCTGCAAGTTTTTGCCGATATCTCTGAATGTGTTGGGCCAGCCTTGCAGGATGGTTTCCCTAAGTTCGCAAAGTATGGGGTCAGCTTTTGTTGCCTGATGTATTTGTGTCAACTTTTCTGTGGAAAATTGAACAAAATCCACTCTTACATTGAGGTTTATCTCCTCTTTAGTTTTCTTGTTTGATAACCGGGAGAATCTGTCTGCCAGAGTCATCTCTTTGCCTAGACGATAGATGATGCTCAGGTCATATTCTTGTAGGCATAGCAACATACGTTGCAAACGAGGTGGAGCTGCTATTAAATTCTTTTGGCTGATCATTTCTAATGGCTTGTGATCGCTTTCCACTTGGAATTTACATCCATATAAGTATGTCCTGAATAGTTCACAGTCAAAAACGACAACTAAGAAGCCTTGCATATCTTTGTTCCGTTTGCATATCTTTGTTCCGTCTTCTGTAAGTGCTTTGGAAGCAAATGCAATTGGTTTTCCTTCTTGTAGGAAAACTGCGCTTAGACCTTTGTTCGATGCGTCCACTGGTAGACTCGTTTCTTTCGATGGGTTGAAGTAGGTGAGGGACATTTCCTTTCAAATCAAGTCTTTGATTTTTTAAAGTGCTTTCTGGTGACTGTCAGTCCATTGGTATTCAGATTCTTTCTTTTGTAGATCTCTCATGGGTGCAGTCAGATCGGATAGATGCGGAATGAAGGGTGCTAAGTAGGAGATGCTAACACCTTTGCAAATCAGTGATGTTGGTAGGGCTGGGTAGTTGTTTTATCGCTTCCACCTTACTTGGTTCTGGTCTTATACCATTCTTATTGTTGATAGCACCAAAAAATGTATTTGTTTTTTATGTATCACGCATTTTTCGCTGTTAAAACATAACCCTTCGGTTTGCGCTATTCTCATTAGATTGTACAGGTTGCTGTCGTACTCTTCTTTCGTCTTCCCATGGACAATGACATCGTCAATCAGTCCAATTGTACCTGGACATTTCTCTAGTATCATATCCGTTCTCTACATGAAGACATCCTGGGACATCACCAGACCAAAGGGTATTCTACGAAAACAGAATCTCCCAAATGGTGAGTGAAAAGTCGTCAATAGTTTTGATTCTTTGTCAAGCGGTATGGACCAATATCCATTTTTGGCATCTAATTTTGAGAAGTGTTGAGCACCTGACAGCTTGTGTGCCAGCTCCTCCTTTGTGGGAATCTTATAATGGCATCTCATGATCGCTCGGTTCAGATCCTTTGGGTCTAGACATAGGCGAAGTTTTCCAATCTTCTTTCGAATGTACACTATGCTGCTAACCCATTCGGTAGGCTCGCTAATTTTTTTAATAATGCCTTGGGATTCCATGGTCTTCGATTCCTCTTCGATCTCATCCCTCAGATGTATGGGACATTTCCTGGTTGCATGGATCACTAGGTGATGACCGGGCTTTAGGACTATGTGATAGTCACTTTTGAAGTGTCCTATGCGATCGAACTGATTTGGGTATGAGTTTGTCTTCTTCAATTGTGCAGTGGAGGCTTATTAGCTCCAAGTTTCTGAGTGAGGGTAGTCCTATTATTGTGGGTCCCTCTGTTGTCACAACGAAAAATTTAAGTGTAGTCCATTTACCTTTATGTGCACACTGTATGTACACTGAACCATGCTGCATTATGCTCGAGCCGTTGTATGCAGTTAATAATGTGAGCTCCTTTTTGTAGAACCTGGGATCGGCTGTCTTAGGTCATCTACCTTGTCTGGGAACATTCTACGGAAGGTTCATAGAGGAAGCGTATTGTGTGGGTGCCTGGTCAATCAGGAAGCCTTATTTGCAGTTCTGTGAAGATTTCGGTCCGATTGTCTCTTTGCTGCTGAACTGCAGCAAACGTCAACTGTTCGAACTCTCTGTTAAACTTGCTGGGCTCTCTTGTGTCTGAGTTCATCGCGCAGATTCGATTGTTGCGCTTTTTATTCTGAATCTCATGCGGTTGTTTAGGATTGCGTGTCGTTCGTGCTTGGGCGAATCTTCTCTTATTTTCATTTTTGTTGGTGCACATCTTTGCCCATTGATTCTTTTTTCCACAAGCCGAACATGTGGTACCCCAGGCTGGGCATTTTCCTTTCTGTTAGCCGTGTGTGTTTCCACATCGTTTACAGTGATTCTGTTTTATTGTATTTATCTCCTGACTATCTCCTCCCTGAATTTCGGCCATTTGCTTCATATGATTGAGGGACGCTTCATGCGTTCGACCACTATTTAAAGCCTCTTGAAGTGTCAGATCTATGCCGTTGGATAGTAAAAGCTTCTGTAATTCAGTGTGTCTTGTACCGGTAATAACCTGTTCTATGAGCCGTTCTTCAGTTTCCTGGTTGTCTTTAAAGTTGCATTTTTTGGCCTATAATTTACACCTAGCAATGAAATTGTCAATATTTTGTGTTCTTCTGCTTATATTCACGAAGACAAAATCGCGCAATACGGAAATTAACTTGAGGTTTAAATCGCCCCTCAAATTTACGCCAAATAATTTCTGGGTTTGCTCGGTCGGAATCGTTCTCGAATGTCCAAGCATTGCAACATCTGAGTCCTTCCTCATCAGCTAACAGCAGAATGTGGTCAACCTGTTTCTCGGCTGGGATGTTTTTAACAGAGAAATACTTCATTGCTGCTTGAAAAATCTGAACGAATCGACCTGGTTCTCCGAGTCCCAATACATGACTGGTTCACATGCATTTGTATTCATTATCCTGCTTTAAATATCGGGCAATGAAGTAAATAAATAAATTAGGCGTACTTCAGACTTCTATTACGTAGTGAGTTTCGGCGATTCCTTGTTACTCTTTTTTTTCAATATGGGGCTCGTGTGTTTCCCACGTGCGTTCAAAAAAATGGAGACTGACCTTTTTTGGAGACGTTTCTTTTCTTATTTATAGTTTTTATCAATGCGCTATGTTTGTGGGCTTCTTTGTTAATCCCATTGCTGCCACTATGTAATATTATGGCTCTATGATAGTCAGTATATTATGTATAAAATAGAAACAAGTCATGATACGATGTGGGAGTAGCCATGTTGGCTAGCTCGTTTATTGTTCTAAAGTGCGGGGATGGAAGTACCTATTATTATCTTTATTTTCTGAGGGTGCATCTAGGGGGAATAACTCATACTATGACATGGCCTTTTCTTGCTATGATTACAACACTAGCAAAATATTTTTGCTTTTCTGTAACAGTCTATCTTTCACCCACCCAGTCTTATATTCTGTCTCTTGTATAGCTTCTTTGTAACTTTCCCATTGCTTTTGAGTACTCCGTACTCAAAAGTAATAGGAAAGCTACAAAATTCAATGCTTTAACTTGTATCTTTTCGCACTAAACCAACAGGCATTTTCTTTACTTATACTCCCTAACTTATAACAATTATCCAAAGAAATGAAGAATGAAAAATACAAAAAAGTACACATACAAAGAGGATAGTGAAAATTATGAATAATTGATCCTGCGATAAATGTATTGAAGATTGCATATTCACACATTTTGCTCCTGATATGTGCCTGTTCTGTTTCAATATATATATTTTTTCATTAGATAGATTGATAGATAGATAGGAAATGAATATGAATATTAATGAGGATATATATTCAATACATGCATTTATACGTATGTATGTATGTATGTATGTATTCGTATAAGTGTGTGTGTGTGTGTGTGGTCAAGCGTATATTTCTTTGTCAAGATATGCAAACATCTATTCATGTATATGTGTACTGTGCATCTCTGTGTACATTTTTAACTGTTTGTAAATAATGTGTGTGAATGCACATCTAAAAACTATTATATATAGTCATATACACGAATATTTTTAGAAGATTGTTGTGGCCCCGGAAAGGGTCATTAATGAAAACGCAGACACAGATATTAGGTAAACAGATTATATTGCACAAGAAAGATAGTTACATAGAAAAGGTAATAAGTCTCGTACTCTTCCGGATAACTCCGATATTGTTCGGCTGGCAACGAGATCTCTCAGTACTAATAAAGGTGAGAAGAGTCCATTATGGTGAGATAGGTAAGGCTCCCACAACACCCCTCCCCCAAGCCTTTTACTTCGTAAAAGTGCAGTTAGTATTTTTTTCTTTTTGGGTCGATCATCAACGGGTCGGTGAATTTCCTTTTTCTCCCTGACCGACGTTTTTCAGGTGTTGATTGGGGAGTATCTAAATCGAACATGTCGAAAATAGTGTCAATTGGCTCTTCTTCGGTTTGTGGTACGTCGTCGGATTCGTTCAAACGGCGTTTCTGTAACTGGTTCTGGTGTCTCTTATGTGTGTATTTGGGTCCTTCTACGATGTACACCATATCACCAATTCTTTTTTTAACTATTTCACGTTCCCAACAGGACGTGTTATTTTGATATTTTTTAAAGTAAATTTCTTCTCCCGGCTTGAACCATTTTTTAGGCACTAATGTGGTCTTTCGCTGCTTATTTTGTTTCGGGAGTAGCCTATCGAAGACGGCAAACATAGTCTCGGCTGGCAAACATAGTCTCGGCTGGTGAGACTGCCAGTGGTGTATTGGGATTGGGTGTGATTCTGTATACCTGCAGAAATTGCTGTTGTGCCTTGTCCGTCGGAGTACCTAATGCTTTTTGAGTGCTCGCTTTAACGTATCCGGAAAACGTTCAGCCTGGCCGTTTGATCTTGGGTGATATTGCGGTGTGGTGATGTGCTTTATTTGGAAGATTTCGCAGAACTCCTTGAATTCGGCAGATGTGAATTGGCTTCCGTTGTCACTGACCACACAATCTACTACACCGAACCGCGCAAACAGTTCATGTAGGAACCCAATAGTTGTCCTCATAGTAGGTTTTCTGTATCTGAGAACCTCAGGCCATTTAGAGTAACTATCCACTACAATTAGGTAGTAGAAATCTTCCCGGGGGCCCGCAAAATCAACATGTATCCTCGACTAAGGTTGTTCTGTTTTTGGCCAAGGTTTGAAAGTAGTGGGGGATGCTTTTGCCGCTAAGGCACAGCCTTTACATTTTTCGATCATGTCCGTGATGTCGTTATCCATCTTCGGCAAATATACATAGCTTCTCATGAAACTCTTCATTCTATTTATTCCCGGGTGTCCCGTGTGGAAGTCTCTTAAAATTCTGTTTTGCAATTTCTTTGGTATTACGACCCTTTCACTATATAGGAGGTCGTTGTCACATAGTGAAAATACTTCTGGTACTTTTTCGTTTTTTGCTGCGATTTTCTATTTAATTTTGGTAATAAAGTCGTCGTTCATTGATTCGATTTTTATCTCGAGTAGCGTCACAGACAGTTCTTTGACGGTGGTAGCTCTCATGTTTTTAATTTCACAGTCTGTTCGTAAGACTGCTATTATTGTGTCCTCGAAGGGTTCACTATACTTCGGTACCAACCTTGATAGTCCATCTGCGTGGCTAATCTGTTTTGACGGGAGGTATTCGATTTTAAAATTGTCGTTCAGTAAAATCGTTGCCCATCTTAGTAGCCTATTGGCAGCATAAATCGGTAGACCCTTTTTTTTGACCCGAAAATGGTTATTAAGGGTTTGTGGTCTGTTTGTAGAGTAAAGAATCTGCCATGCAAGTATCGGTGAAATTTTGTCATTGTGAATATGATTCCCTAGGTCTCCTTTTCAATCTGGGAATAATGCTTTTCGGCCGGTAGAAGGGTTCTATATGCGTGAGCTATTGGCTTTTTTGTCCCATCGGGCATTTTATGGAGGATACACGCACCAACCCCATATGAGCTGGCATCACTTGCGACAATAATCTCCAGTTTTGGGTCATAGTGCGTGAGAAAAAATCAGATGTTAATGCCTTTTTAATTTGGTCAAATGCTGTTTGACATTCGGGCGTCCATTTTCACTTTTATCTTTTAGTAGTTCGTTTAGCGGGGCGCGGAGATCGTGCATATTTTTTATCAAACTTTGGTAGTAATTCGCAAGTCCAAGGAAGCTCTGTAATGTCGTAACATTATCAGGGGCGGACATATTCTTGATAGCTGTAGCCCTTTCGGGGTCGGGACGTCTCCCGTCTTTGTCTCAGATATTTGATTTTGTTCATAGAGAAATCGCATTTTGCTTCCTTTACCTTGAACCCAAATTCCCGTATTTGTGCTAAACCTTGTTTAGATGTTCTCATTGTAGCTTCTTCGTTTTACCACTAATTATAATATCGTCAAGATAAGCGAAAGTGAAGTCAAAGCCGCCCAGCATGGTGTCCATCACCTGTTGGAAGATTGCCAGTGCGACTTTTATTCCAAAAGCTAGTCTGTCGAATTTGTACAGCCCTCTGTATGTGTTAATGCAGAGTAATTTGGAGCTATTTTCTTCTACTGGAATCTGGAGGTAGGCCTCGCTTAAGTCAATTTTGGAAAAGACTTTCCCTCCATTTAATTTATTAAAAACCTCTTCTGGGGTGAGGAGTGGATAGTGGTAATCCTTGAGTGCAGCGTTCAATCCTGTAGGAAAGTCTGCGCATACCCGGATTTCCTTAGATTTTTTCTTATATATACCGTAGGAGCAGCCCATTGACTGAATTCCACTTTCGATAATATGCCTTTATTCACCGATCGGTCTAGCTCTTGATTTATTTTTTCGGTCGCGGTGAACCGCACGTTTCGTTTCTTTCAAAAAATGGGGCGTGTATTTTCCTTCAGTTCAAATTTTGCCTTAATTTTAGTACATTTGCCAAGACCAGCTGAAAATACCTCGGGAAAACTACCTTTTAATTCCATCTTAATTTTTTCAGTTTCAGACGTAATGCATCCTACTTTTTGGCAAAACGTATTAATTGGTTGATCCCAGAGATTAAATTTCTGAAACTAGTCCGACCCAAATAAATTTTCTGTGTTCTTCAGTACGAAGACTTTTAATTTTTTGGTTATCCCATTTAGTGATACTGGGATAATTATTTCGCCTTCAAATTTTATTTTGTTTCCTGTTACCGTTCGCGCCGTCTTGCTTGTCATCTCTATTATTAGCCTATTTAATTTTCTGCGAGTTTGTACGTTTATTATTGATAGATCAGAGCCTGAGTCCAGCTGAAATCTTACCGACTTATTTAGTATTTTGACTGTTATGTATTTACGAACGACATTTGAAGTTGTCCGCCGACAATTCGCCTTGTTTAAAATCGTCGCAATTTTTATTGATGACCGAGGCAAACCCTAAATAATCATCACTGTCCCTTTTTGTTAAGTTGAGACATTTCCATCTTCTGTGGAATAGAGACGTTTTGGAGCTGAATAATTCTGACAGTAATTTAACTGTTTCTAAAAAGCCAAGTTTGCAAGTTTTTTTTTGTGAGATATAATCTACGAACTTGTTGTGTTCCACAGTTCCTAGCTTTTGTAGTAGTAGCCGAACTTCTTTAGCATCAGTCCAATCGGCACAGTCGGTAATATAGATATCTTCATATCTTCTGTAATATGCCCCGAAGGTCTTATCTTCATCTAGTACGTAGATAAATGTTTCGATCACATTCCACATAGCATTTTGAGTAAAAACTACAGTACTATCTGTAGGCTGGTTATTAGACTTTTACAAAGTGCTTCTTGTAATTCAAGGAAGAACTGTTGTTGTTTTTCCTCGTTTTCTTGTTCCTTTTCCTTATTTCCTTGTAACAACTGAAAAAGTCTTTCTTCGTTTTTTTGTTGAGACTCCATTTGGAACCTCATCATTTGCGCAAACATTTCTTTAAGGTTTTCCATTTTTGGGACTTAAAAAAATTTTTTAAAAATCTTTTTTTTCTCTGGAGGGGGGAAGTTTTTTCCCTTCAGTAAATATCCCCAGAAATCAAAAATAATTACTGTGTGAGTGTATGTTTTTTGTACAACACAATACTGTAATCACCGAATTAAATTTTTCTCTCTGAAGTGAGGGGGTGGGGAGAAAGAAAAATATGAAAATCACTTTTTGATTACGTGACAATGTACTTACAGTTTTTTTTAAATATCCGTTATCTGACACACTCCGTCGTTTGTGCAATTTGATACCTCGTAGTTGTTTAAAAAAAATCTTGTTCAGTTCGATGTATGCTGGAACTTTATTGTAGATTCTTTTACAACTTGTAGTTGGGTATCTCTTTATTGTTGGGATATATCTTCGCCAGTATGTTGTGCGATTAACCCCTTTTGCTTGATGGAGAGTCCCTTTTTTCGCTCGCGTTTCTCGTCGCCAGTATGTTGTGGCCCCGGAAAGGGTCACAAATGAAAATGCAGACACGGATATTAGGTAAACAGATTATATTGCACAAGAAAGATAGACTTACATAGAAAAGGTAATAAGTCTTGTACTGTTTCGGATAACTCCGGTATTGTTCGGCTGGCAGTGAAATCTCTCAGAACTAATAAAGGTGAGAAGAGTCCATTATGGTGAGATGGGTAAGGCTCCCACAACAATAATGGACTCGTCAGAATCACAATTAAGACACCATATAACAGACTTAATGACTAACACATTTTAACACCTTGACTGGGAGACACCAACGATTTCCTTTGTATTCAGGAAGAATTACCTCACCCGCTGAATGGTTGCTGAACCTTGAAATAAAGGCAAAATATGAAAGATATATTGACCTCCTATCTTCTCTTCATGTCTTCTTTCATATAATTCCTTGCAGCTTTCATATCCAAGAAGTTAAACCAGCAAGATAACGTGGGGTAAGAATAGAATAATCCAGAATGGAGTCAGATAGCAAACAATAACATAAATCACCTTGAAACCCCATAGATTTATGAAGTTGAGGTTTGTGGTATGTCCAGTTGATATTTTCATTAGAGGCCGCTGCAAGCTGGAGACGTGACCTTCCACCAAATCCGAGACTTAAGCAAACACGTGTTCTACCTGCCAGCAGCAAAAAGGAGGAGGTCCTTCCAGTATTGGGCTGAAGTGGTAAAATTTCTCTTTAATGCCCGGAAGGCTTTTTTTTAAAGGCATGTACTGTCAGAGGCTTCTAGGACTGCTACATTTTTTGAATGTTCTATTTTATATTTCTATTTTTTTCTATTAATCCCCACACATATACACATTTATGTGTGATGTCGTTATTTGTTGTCTTTGTTTCTTTCCATTCATGAACAGACACCAATTCTTAATAAGTGCCAAAAAACATTAACACTCACAATTAAGTTTTGTAAATAAACACTTGAAGTTTATTAATGCAACTTACTGTCAACTTAATGATTTTTATTTTGTTCTTTTAATAAAACACATCAACTGGTATTTAAAATAAAAAATTGTCTACTCCAAGAAATTATCATTTTAATAATAATAATAATAAATCAAATTTATTCATCAAATAAAATATATCTTCAAATGGAACCAGGAAAACTTAGAAAAGTGGATCTATATGTCAAGGCCATAATTTAGGTTTTTAAGAGACCAGCTGGGTTTGATGTCTGATGGTAAAATAAAATAGTAAAAAGAAAAAAAAAAAGAATCAGTAGATCTTGCCATTGGGTTCAGATTATTAAATAACAACTAAACTAGACACACCCTTATGAAACACTGAAATAGTTGCTGAGTAAGCAGACAGAGGAGTGCCTCAAAAATGCCAAATAGTTCATTTTCGTTGTGGTAGTATCTTAACTAAATTGCACCAAAAACAAAGTAGTTTTTTATTTTTATAAACACCAAATGGATGGATAAATAGATAAGGGAATAAAAAATGAGAACAAATAAACAGGAAAGAGAAAAAAAAAACTAAAAAAAAAAGAGAGAAAAGAGAGAAAAGAAAAAAGAATAGAAGAGTGAAGAAAAAAGAAAACCAAAGAAAGAGAAAGAAAAACTACACAAGAATAGAAGATAAAAAATGAAAATATAGCATATATAAAAATGTCATTTAACTTAAATGAAATAGACATTAACTATTCTTTTTCTGATAGAGAAAAAATTAAGTTAAATTTTTCCTGAATTTTAACCATTTTACCATTCAAAGAAAATATTGTTTCTATTTCACCTTTAATATTATAATATATTTGTAATAATAACTGTTTCACCTTGCTAATTCCTGGTGGGTGCATTAAAAATAAAAGAATTGGTTAGTCATTAAATGTTTTATTTAAGCACAAGTAGCATAATGGTTATTGTTATAGGAAATGAACTCAACAAATCCTGGATGAAGCTGTTTGCATTTCACTTTACACTAATGTCCTAAGGAAAAGCATGAATCCTTTTCTTCTTCATGGTGAGGTGAAAAAGTAACTTGCTGGAGTTGGAAACAGCATCTCTATTTTGTTAAATGAACAAAAATTAAAATCATGTCACAGGAGTGAACAAAAAGAATGAAAGCAAATGAGAAAGAATTAGGGGTCTAAATTCTCATATGACCAACAGATATGTCACGTGGGAAACCACACCTCTAATCCAAGGGAAGATCATTATTTTGTCTCTCTACAAAGGCATGGAATTAGCAATTCTACCCCATAAAAAAAACTATACAATTACTCATGAAAACATTGAAAAAATATTATCTTATTATAGAAAAAGTTTTATATGAACTTGGTAACTTAGTGTGCATTTAATGGAAAGTCTAATATACTCGTAAGATGAAATATAACACTGACCATTATTATATGTTGAAGTTTGCCTCCGATAGGAACCAGAGTCACAAATCAAACAAGCATATAATTAAATCATTGAGAAAGATTTCATGTATTTGAACATTTTATTATATTTGTTATTTAAAAGGAATTATCAAATTTAGTGTTTGCTGAATGTTCATAATCTAATGTTAAACTTCTCATTCATGGAAGCTGTAAAGTTTATTGTATGGACTGTGAAGGAATTTTGCACTTGAATGTTAATCAGAAGAACAACTATCATAAAATTGAAGTGGATTGGAGTTGAATTATTTTTATGTTTCATCTACTTTGATCCTGATATCTTTTTGGAAAATGAGAGAAATTTTCTATTTGCAATATGTTCAAAACTCATTTAAATAAAACTGTTATCCAGTATTTAAAACTCAGGAAAAAATATCATCATCTCTGATTGATCCAACTACTTGGATCAACAAATTCTGAATTTGTTTTGGTTGCTCTCTAGTTTTTGATCCCTTCATTCTTCTACAGTTTATTCTTGCGACTTTTTATATTTCCGAAAATACTATGAATTAGATATGGAAGTAAAAAAAAAGTAATGATTACTTTCCTAGAGATGTGAGACAAAGGACCAGAGTTGAAAGCACCTATGTTTGTGTTACATTTGGAAAAAATACTTGAAAAGCGTTGATTATAAGAGTAAGTGAAGATTTCAGCATTATTCAAAATGTTCAACCGGACTTTAATTGGAATTTGTCTACATTTGTAATAGTTTTTAAATTTTTCCTTAATAAAGAACTTCTTAATAAATATTGCTTCTTATTCTGACAATAATTTTATGGTAAATTGTTATCAAAATACTCTGTCTAAGTAACTATATATCCATTTCACTCATTTAAACTTCATAATTTTGAGTGCAAAGCTGCTCCTTAACTTTCAGCATTTGATAATATGGTTTACCTGAAATCTTTGGACAAATGTGTAAAGAAGATTAAGGTTCACTGTGAGCATCTGCAATTTGAAGTGGAAAAATAATAAACAACAATTTAATCCCTTTACCCAAAATTTAATAGTTTTGTTAAGGTAATCTGCAAGCAATATACATATAAAATTCTTTGGGTCTCCTGTTCATTTATGTTGTGGGGAAAGTTTGCAGGCCTTTGTCAGTAAGAAAAGTGTGTGTGTGTGTGTGTGTGTGTGTGTGTACACGTATTTGGCCAATCTGTTCAGGAAGTGAGGTAACTGTGAGCAGCTCAATCTGTGTTGTTAACTCCTTGGCAGCTGCTGGTTAAAGAGAGAGAATTCCCTTTTTTCTCGCAGAAGGTCAGGCTTTTTGTATCCTTCCACTAGTGGATTTGATTGGTTCAGTTCAACCAATTTACTCCTGTGAGGGAATTCGTCCGCCAGTGAAAAATACATCTAATCACTGCGACAAATGAGCCTCTTCTTGACATTCTTAGGGTTGTTGACACAATGTTTCGGCTGACTCATTCTTCAACACTTGTCTACAGTCAGTACGCAAGAGAAAAAAGGGACGACTTACTTTAATCAGGAGAGAAAACTCAATAGTTTTCCCCACCCCCCAAAAACAGTTGGATTCAATGTGCACAATGCACATTAAGTTTCTTGTTGAACTAATCCATTAACGCTTATGCTGTTGAGCTACATCTCTGGTTGATTCCTAATTATATCAGAAAGGGGTCTTGTAGCAGAAGGAATTTTCGTATTTTTGTTGAGCACGTGATTTAATTTGACACATAATTTCACCCAATCTGGATGACTTACCCTATTCAACCCGAATCACTTCTCTGGGCAGCAGTAATTGGGGAAAACCGTCAAACATTCTCTCAGGCAGAACAACTTTGTTCTGTGCTGACGTCTCACTGGCTGCTCTTCAATAGCAGCAGCAGCAGCAGCATGGACACAATGAGGGAACCTATCTAATTTATGGATCCCTTGCATCTATTTCTCTTAGACCAAGGGTTCCCAGTTAAATATGAACTAGATAAATTCAATACGCCACACACAGGAACAACTTTACGTCACCCCCAAAATTGGCTATGTCGACTGCGGTGCCGAATCCTGCTCTGACACCTAGCAACTACTTCACCTCTGGGAAACATTTTCTGGAGACATTCACGCTTCTTCCCGAAACAACCAGAACCACAAACTAACGGTGACTTCAACGTTTATTTCCTCAAACGGCAAACATGACTTTCGCTACACACGGTGAACATACCTCCCTTGCACGTCCAACAAGACGCGCTTCTATCTCAACTCTTTCATTACTTCAAATCATTCACTTACTTTTTTCCTTACTACGAGACTTGCCGCATGAATGTAAACTCTTTATTCCATGCTGCCATTAAAAACCTTCATGTAAAATCTAACGGCATCTTCGTCTTCTTACTTCTCCATCCGCCTTTTATTTCTCACAACCTAGCGAGGAAACGCGTAACTAAAACTCTCGCTAATAATAACAACATTCCTTATCGCTAAAGTTTCTAAGAAATTGAAAAAGAATCAAGGAACATCAGTTGCCCACTCCAACATAACAATTATCTGCTCTTGGTGTTGTATAGCCATGACCATGATTAACTATACAAACACATAATACATATACATATGAACATGCAGAATACATATTGACGCAATGAATACTTCTTTTAAAAAATATACCTCTCACTTTATTGTAAGGTTTGTGTGTGAGAGGGATTTGGAGACCGAACAGAACTGCAATATATTGACCCCCACTGGGCCATCAGCGTTGTGTCTTTCTTGTTCTCCAGTGCTGCTCAACCGGAGGTCCGGGGGCTCAGCTTTCTGCTGAGTGCTGGTTTCTCAACCACATCTTGTCACCAACGGGTCTCCAAACTCACTGGGGGTCCCGAGTGCCGGGTGGTGGCTTTCTCTACCACATCTTGTCTTTAACTCCTCTGATCTCCAACTCACTCGGGAGTCCCAAAGGCCCCTTCTGCCGGGCGGTGGCTTTCTCTACCACAACTTGTCACCAACGGGTCTGATTTCCAACTCACTGACTTCCTGTCTTCACCGAGTTATATAATAGTTCAATCGCCCACTCAATATCTATTCTCCTGGCTAATCAGGCCGGAATATGCCACTTCCGGCGTCTTTGGACTGGTATGTTTGATCATCATCAAGCGGAAATAACTGTCATGCAGTTCAGAGGTCACTCTCTTCCGGTGCATCAGTCTATGAGTGTACCATGGGATTTTACCTTGTCCCATTTTTTCAGCCAAGCCCGCCTACACGATTTCTTCTCATAACTGCCAGCAGAATGTGCCACTTCCTTCCGGTGCATCACTTTGGAATGGCATTTTTGGCCGGGTCGAAGGTCAATATACAACATTGGTTGTTTCTAGAATGAAAAAGAAGAGAACCAACAACACTGTTAATCATAATGCTCCTTGTAATATTTCTTATGTGAGAGAGATATTGAAACAAATTCAAAGAATTTGCCAACATCATTACATTGAAACAAATTCAAAGAATTTGCCAACATCATTACATTGATAGTTTTTAAAAACAAAGCTACTCTTTATAGGTTTCTAAATAGTTTAGAAAGAGCCAATGAAAACCAGTAGATATAGTATTTCATGTATATGTTGAAAGGCATATGAACAAGAAACAAGTTACCTTCAAAAGTCAGACTTGAAAAACACAACAAGGCTATAAGCATAAGATAGGTGAAAAAAAATCTGGTTTTGCTGACCACATCTGGAGGGAGAAAGTTATACATTACCTCCTATGGGATGAGGTCTAAATGATTGATAAGGAGCATTGCTGAGGTGTGAGGAAGATGTCTACTTATCAAATGCTTATATCAGGCAAGTAAAGAATTCCACACAATGTGGTTTTCTGTACTTAAGAAAGTGGTTATTGGAGACTCCCTTCCAGATATAAGTTTGAATCAACCAGAGCTATAGCACACCAGTACAATATTAATGGATGGGTTTAACCTAACATAGCTGTAGTTTAATAATGGATTCATCCATTTGGTATATTCATGGTCAATTTTGTTATTTCTTGTAGAAGAAAGAGTTTCCCCAGTTTTTCACTTGAATACAAAAGGCTGAAGAACGAATCAGTTTAAATATGCTAATAACACCAAGGATGATGAGAAAAGTTTACATTGTCCAAAAAATTTGTATCATATTAATGTCTCTTCTCAAAGTTTTAGGCAGTATAAGATTAAGTTTTACAATCAGATTTATTCTTGATAAAAAATAATCTGATGTATTTTAGCATTGAATATTCAACAATAAAATATTCAACAATAAAATATTCAACAATAAAATACTTTCTCTAATCTTACTTGGCAAAAGAAAACCAACAAAATGGGGCTCTATCATAGATTTAAAAATATCTTTGTTTCAAAACTGTTCAATAAATTAATCAACAATATTAGATGGCACATGATATAATTCCAGATGTCAACTTATTTGTGACAGAATTAATTTTTGGAAGAATTTAAAAATCTAAACATTTCAATTCATATATCAGAGGATTTATTTTTATAGTTTACTAGTGTATGGGATTGATATGAGTCAGTTCATTTATACTAAATTCTGCTTACAACTGGTACTACTCTATTCAAGAATAAGTTAATCATAGAAAATAACCACAACTGACATACAATATTCAGTTAGTCAATTTATTCATTATTGTTATTATTATTATCATAATACTCCTGGCAAGTTTTTTCACTAGAGTCTGACTGACAGTACGTCTTTTCAGGTCTCAAGGACTATTTTCAGTATTCTGGCTGATCTCAACAATACTGTAGTTTAAATGGTCTCAATTCTTCCTCCAATTTCCAACTCTTTCAGCCCTCTTTCCAAGCCTTGGGGACTGTTTCAATTAGTATCACCATCACCCTCATGTTCCACAGCTTTCTTAGTTCTCTGGTCTATGTCTCTCTACTTTCTTTGATTTTCACTCTGTGGTCTGCTGGGTTGGCAAAATCAACAGCAATTTATCTTTTTTTTTGTTAATTACCACTAGGTTTGATCTTCTGGTTGGATGATCTGTTTGTATCTCAAAATCCATGAGAATTTTATGTATTATATTCTCCAGGATGGATTCTGGTTTTTGCATGTGCCATTTGGTAATATGATCAAATTCAATTTCTTGTGGATCACCTTTTCCACCCAGCCTTGGTTAGGCAACTAGTCTAGGAGAAGGAAAACTCTGAATTCAAAACCTGTTAAACTCCGCTTAAAAAATTGACCTTGTGTCATATCCTGCCCGAGCGAAGGGGTTGGTAAATAGTACCTTTTCCACCCAGTCATGGATCACCTTTTCCACCCAGTCATGTCTAGTCTTATATTTCTTTTGGGCTAGTTTACTACATTTGCTTATTATGTGATGAAAGGTTTTGTCTTTATAACCACAAAATTTACGCTTGTTGTGTATTATCAATTATATAAATCAATATAATTGGTCCTTATGTTGTTTTGTGCTGATATTAGAAGAGATTCAGTTTCTCTCTTAAGGTTTCTCTTTCATAGCAAAGTCTAGGTCTTCTTATATGAGATTTTCCAAGTTCGTTGCTTAAAATATCCATACAGTTTCTGTTTCAGAGCTATTGTAGTTCCATTTGTCCTTATGTTGTCAGTGCTGTTACTGGCCACTGTAATTAGTTTTTCTTCATTTTTTTAATGAAATCTTCTAGTCCTCATATCGATACATCCACACTATCTTCACTGTTATGAAGTCCTCTTCCTCCTCCTTTTCTTGACATATATAGTCTGTCTATGTCATCTCTCTGATGTAAGGCCTGGTGCATCATCATCAACTTCCTTGTCTGAGTTCTTCTCTTGTTGATTTTAAGAGTATCTTACAAGAGGGATTACCCTGGTGCTTATTCCTTTGAAGAGATTTCTGTTACAGAGCTTGGTTTTGAGCAGTTTTTTGTTCTTCTGAGGTACTCTTTTCTTATTTTTCTTTCATCTCTGCTTGTTTGTTAATGTTTTCTTCCAATATTCTCAAACACTTGTATTTTTCCTTTTCTCCAAGCATTCTGATTATTTTTTGATTTGGCAGTTTCTCAATGCTAAATTCCATTCCTATATCCTGGCTGTAAATTCTTATTGTTTATATCAGGGTCTCCAGTTCTTTATCATTTTTGGCAAATACCATAATATCATCAATTTTCTTGTGATTCTGTAAATTTATAGCTCCCTGTGCATATCCTAAGTAAATAATTGAGTGGTATCATTGCTATGAGAAATAACAGTGAGTGAGTCTCCCGGGAAGATGCCTCTTCCGATTTCCACCTTTGTTAGAGTTTGTCCTCCTACTACTAATTCCACTTTTCATTTCATGATTGAAATTTATAGCTTTGTCAACTGTTTATTACATTTTCAGATATTCTATAATCCAACTTTGTAGGACCATATCATTGGCTTTTTGCAGTCATTCCATGCCATGATTACATTTTTCCACCTTAAATTGCTAACCTTTATATAGTAGGTCTAAGGTTCCTGTTATTCTCTTGTAGAATCCTTCCTGTTCTTCTGAAAATAGTCTCTCCCATTCAAGCAAGTAATATATTTCTTCACTTATATGTGTGATTAGTATTTTCTACATATTAGGTGAACATATTATTGGTCTATAGTTGCAGTGGATGGTTCCTTTTCAGGTGTCCTTCTGGATCAGAGGAGTTTTCCCCATCTTCTTTTCGAGTATGTTTGCTTCTTCTTGTTCAGTTGCTGAGCCAATCTGTTGTAGATGGACATAAATTTTTAAAAGCATAATTTCTGTATCTCATTATGGTCTGGTGTTTTCCAGTTTAGTACTTTCTTGAGTGCTGCTCTTAGTGAGTCAGGTGTATGTTCACCTCAGTTTTCTTCCAGTCCTTGTAATTCTTCTTCCATGTTATGTATCTATTTGGCCTTCATGTTATGTTCTTTCTGTTCCTATATTTTACTCCAAAATTGTTTTGTTTCCTTTGCATCCAGTTGTTGATTTGTTCTTGTACATTCTCCACCAACTTGTTGGTTGAATTTTCTTTCATTATATTGAAAGATCCTGTTTTGTTTATATTGCTTTACCCTGTCTTTGTATCTTTTGAATTTCCTTTCTTTTGCCAATATTGTTTGATCTATTTCTTTCAGTTGTATTGTCAGATTTGTCTACTGTTGTCTCCTTCCATTGTGTCCTTTTCTTTTGATCTTTTCCTTGTTTTTTCATATTATCTTTATTATTATTTTACTCCTTGAAAGTCTTTCATTGGAGTATGAGTAACAGGAAGTCTCCTCAGGTCTCCAGGACTGTTCTCAGTATTCTAGCTGATTACAGCAATGACGTGATCTGGATGGCTTTGATTCTTTCCCCAATTTCCAATTCTTCCATCCCCCTTTCCAAGCATTTGGAGATTCTTCCTAGCACACCCACTACAATTGGTATTACCTTGACCATAACTTTTTCAATTCTTCGGTTAGTATCTGTCTATCTTTTTTTTTTGTTTTCACTTGGTGGTCTGCCAGAGCAGCAAAATCCACAATACTGCAAATTCTATTTTGTTTGTTAATGAACACTAGGTCTAGTCTTCTAGCTGGGATTAAATGGTTCATCTGTTTCTCAAAATCCCAGAGAATTTATGGGTCTCATTTCCTCCGACTGATTCTGAGTTGTGCATATACCGTTTGGCAGAATGGTCAAATTTCAATTTCTGTCATAACAAGGGGTTCTGTTTTAAAATCATTGTAATACGCCGGATGTTTAAAATAAACACATTTTGGATTCAATGACAGCTAATTTAGTTATTGGGTATGGAAAGAAATTTAATGATGTGACAGAGAGAACTCCACCCCAGCCCCAGACTGATTGATTAATTAACGATTCTAGGGAAATAATTAAGGAAAATTCATATTTTTTCTTCCTCTCTTCTTCTTATCATTTTATTTCTTATCCTATTATATCTATTTATTTATTTATTAAACTTTCGACCGATGTCTTGAGATTCTTTAAAGTGAATCTTGCGATAATATAAAAGAAAACAGTAATGAAGTTTGTACAGGCTAACGGGTGAATGAAGGTTCAGACTGGAAATAAAAAACAATTTAAGTGGATCTTATGGTGGAGATGGTAATAGAGTCCATATGGTTTAGAAAAGTGAAGGAAGATTCAAGCTAAAGATGTAACCAACTTAAGTGTATCTTGCGGTGGAGATAGTAATAAAAGTATATGTGGTCAAAGCAAGAATAAGTTTAAGCTAAAGATTGAGACCATATAAGTGGATTTATCCTTTCTCAAGCACTGATAGTCTGCTCGGGATCAGCAGGGGGTACTGAAGTTAAATTTTAAGTATCTCTTTAAACGCAGCGTCAGCCATATGTGGAAAAAGTTGGTCAACTTAGCGATTTACATATCATTATGCATAGGCATGCCCAGAGATCATCGAAACTCCACCCCCAATTTATATAAGCAAGGCACGACGCCCATCGATCAGTACAGATCAGATCGAAGAAGACGAGAGATCCAGAGAGACAGAGAAGGGTCCAGTGCAGTACCCATCTTAGAACTTAGACTCGAAGCCAAGATTAGTCTAGAACCGAGAGTTCGAAGTAAAAGCCGAGACAACTGATTATTTTTCTGCTAAGAAAACCAAGAGCAATAATTGCCTCCCTTACACCTGTTTGATCTGTCGCATTTTCCGAACAAACGAATAAGTTTCGTAAGACCTTTTTCTTTTTCTTCTTCCTTATTGTATTCTACACATTTTGTAGATACATACATCATAGATAAAAACAATAGCTTGGAGAAATTTGAAAGCGTTGTTTTCCTTCTTATGCATTTTGTGAACCGCAACAGGTACAATCTCTCTCCCAACAACGATTTTATTTCGGCGTGGATTCCAGCCAAAATTGGAAACGATCTGAGGTAGCTAGAACACTGCCATTAGAATAAAAAAAAAACACAACGTGGGGATGGTAATAGTTATCTCGGATTGGCAAGCAGAGCCGAGGAATTGAATGTCGGCAAAAATTCCAAGGCGGAACTAGACGCATCGGCCAGGGCTGGATTCACAACGTCAGAATGATACAAGCTCTTATATCATTAGAGAATGAGGTAAGTAATATATTATATAAGCAAGAGAATTTTGGAAGTTGAGTTAGTCAGGCAGTTGAGTTCAGAATCGAGGGTTGGCTGAGTTCAGAGATTTGAGCCCTCTGTGAGCAGTTTTGGTTGAGTGAGAAGAGTGCTGTCAATATTTTCTTTTGTCTACCACCCATGTATTTGATAACATTTCTACGTAAGAACTAATACCTTTCACTTTATTTCTATGGTGTTTCAATGATTGACTGCTGTATAAAATGTTGCAGTCAGAAATAAACTTTTCGTATAGGAAGCAACAGATCTGTCTTGTATTTTGCATAAGGTAACATCTATTGATAGTCAAGATGATGCCATGGTGTTACAAAATAATTAAGGTGTCCTCTGTACTGACAGAAGCTGGCCAGAGAATCATAGAGATACTGTAATGGTAGTAATTCTGAGGATTTGCCTGTTAGGTAGAGATAGTCTAGCTGGCCAGGTTCAGCTTGCCCAACACATGCACAATAGTGCATCACTAAGCCAGCATCTTTTCCTTGAGGTTGAGTTGTTATCTATTACTGATGTCAGTGAGTGACCTGAACCAGTGGTTTGTGGTTCATGGCAAAAATTAGTACCTAGTAGTGTGTCTATTGGAGGGCATAAGCAACTGCCAGAGCTTCACTCTTGACTGGGGCATATCTACTGGGTATGTGAATCTACTGCCAACCAATAACAGCTTCCATTCATCATGATGGGGGTTCTGGATATGCATTAATGCATCACATTTTTTAATGTCATTAATTGAGAGTGGCCAAGCATATTGATCAAGTAGGATCAAAGAGATGCACTTCCGCTCTCATTTTTTGGATGATTGTATCTTTGGGTTTGCTGCAAAAAATCCAGAAAAACTTTGAGGTGGAGGGGGTTAAAGGTTGCAGTAGGGCTTCATTTGTCAAGCCACCAATTGATCAGCCCAAATTAGGTTTTAGTAATGGCTATGTCAAGAGAAGTGGGGAAGCTTTTGATCAAATCTAGACATTTAGCATTGAGCTTGATCTAAGTTAATGTAATTGTGAGGTTACTGCAGTATCCTGAGCAAACTGGAATTTCTTTGGTTTCAGTGTTTTACCGTAGTGTGCACAAAGATCAAGTAATTCACACATTTGGAAGAATGCCTTTTTGATTGATTTAGACTCCACACACTTGATCTTGCGTAGAAAGTTTGGAATGATGGGAGTAAAGTGCTGGTTATAGGCATCACCACCGGCCAGGATTCCCTGTGGTGCTTATATCTGTACTATCTCCAGGGTATTATAAATGTTTTTATATGTCAGTCCTCTTCAAAAACGCTCCCTATTACAGCCATTTGTCACTTTTTTCCCCAGTCTGAGAACTGCAGTTTGTATGATGAGTTTGGGAGAAGGAACGACTGTTTTGTAGCTGCACATCTAAAGTATGATTTGGAATGCTATCAGTTTTGCCAGGGATTACCATCCGAGAGCACAATGTCATGGATATTGTAATATCGTGAAGGAAGAGATACACAGAGAAACACAAAGTTAAATCCTTTTATTGGTTGAACAGTACAATCCAGAGTATATACAATATTCACAGTCTCTTGCCATGAGAGTGTTGTGCCAGGTGTTGATATTCAACAACTGCTGACCGCTCTGCATAAGATGCCTTTTATACATCCAGGCTACCGGATATCAGGTGGTACGAGCCACGTCACAACAGGTATGTTAGGACTAAACTGTTCAAGGACACCCATGCTAATATCTCTTTCAAGCAAGATTGGCGTATACTTTTTCCTACCAAATGGACTGGAACAAGGTCAGGTTTGTGAGTAGCCACAGGTTTGATGTTTGGGTCAATCTGAAGTTGTAGTTTGCAGTGATAGCGGCAGATGCACATAAACATTGAATACTGTAGCATCAAATTAGTCAACTTCTTGGTAGTCTAGATATTGTCCTCTGTAGCCTGGGGGATAATTCTTTTATACCCGGGGTGGCTCATCCTTGCATCATTTGTCCATATATTTTGAACAAGTAGTTTGCTGTATATTCTGAGCCCTCTACAGATGCAGTAGTAACTATGTACAATAGAGAATAGAAATCAACGAGTTCTTTTCTGCAAAGAAAGGCTCTCTCCATGGTATCAGACACATAACACATCATGCAGAAATACTAGATATATCTCTGATAACCACCTCAACAAACAGTTTCACCCATCACACTAAGGTCTTCTTTTATAATGATATGCATTACAAACTTCACTAGAAGAAGATCTTGTCTCTTTATTCCTAAGACATGAACTCTACAATATCAACTGCTATTTATGTTTATATGGTAATATCATCTGCCCTCGTGTTATACAGGAATGCATAAGCAAAATACCTGAATATTATCAGAGTGGAATTAGCAGCTAAGTAATTTAAAATCTTAGAGTATATTGTAAACTTTATCATGAGAGTTATGGAAAACTGGAAAGTAAAACTAGTGACTGGAGAATAAACTCTAGCAGAGGTAAAACTCCAAAGAGGCATAAATACAAAGGGGGCTACAAAATTTACAAAGTTGCAAGAAAAGATAAGCCACACCATGTACATGGATGATATTAAGATATTTGCCAAGTATGAAAAAGAATTAAAAATTCTAATACAAACTATAAGAATCTACAGTTAAGATATAGCAATGGAATTTGGTAAAGAAAAATGTGTGATGCTAATAACAAAAAAAAGAAAAAGAAGAAAAAGAAAATCATCTGAAGGAATAGAACTATCTAATCAGGAAAACATTAGAACACTTGAAGAAAAAGAAAACAACAAATACCTGGGAATATTAGAAGTGGATACCATCAAGTATAAGGAGATGAAACAAAATGTAATGACTATGTAATTCAGAAGAATAAGAAAACATTTCAAAACCAAACTCTGCAGCAGAAATCTGATCAAAGGAATATATACTCGGGTAGTTTTTCATGTAAGATACTCTGGACACTTCTCAAACTGCGCACGAGAAGAATCAGACATTTGAAATAAGAAAATTGATGACAGTGTGCATGGTTAAAGAGACTGTATTGATGACAGTATGTGACAAGAACACATGGAGGAAGAGGAATCCCCATCATTGAGGATAGCATACATGTAACAATTCAGAGTTTCAAAGAATATACAAAAAAAAAGCAACGAGAGATTAATCATAGCTGAATGTAACAACAATATCAACTGAAATAATTTAATGACAAAGAGGAGAACAACACTTAAAAAATCTAGAAACCAAAAATGGGAATAAAAACAAGTGTATGAATATTTCAAGATGGCTTGGACATAGCTATGAGGAGTGTTGTGCTCAAGGGGAGGTTCAAATGATGACACGATACAGAAATAAGTAATAAGAAATATATTGAAGGCAAAAAAATACATACACAAATGATAGCAGGGAGAAACCCCTCCCAAGCTTAACAATCAGGAATCTTGGCAACGACTCGCTAAGACAGAACTGAGACTTAGTTCGAGACTGCGTCTGAGACTGCGACTGAGATTGCGACTGCGCGGAAGAGAGCTCAGTTAGTATATGTCACATGAGGACACCCCAACAAAGAGGAAACCTTAAGAGAGGGACTGAATAACTGTTAAAAGCAGCTCAAAATAATGTTAAAAAGAACCCTCTCCGACTGGGGCTCACTCCCGGCGAGGGTGACAAGTATTAAGTCTCAACCCTTATATTTATACCCACTGTTTGGACAATGCCGAGTGGATTGGTGGTATCGGGAGGGACAATTTTATGGTGTTTTGGAGCCGATAAGCACATCGACCCCGCAAATGTTTTAAGTTTAAGCGTGCGAATAATGACAACCAAACACAATGAAGGAAACAAAGGCGAGGTAACCTAATATAACAAAGATGACAATTTATTGTCATGTTTACAAGCGCGTGTGTAAAGTTCGTGGTAGTAATATTTGTGTCTTCAGTTAGATGGATGATGTCGGTAGCTGGTATGGTCGAGTCGTAGATGTGCGCAGCTGGACGATCGTTGCGGGAAGCTGAAGTCGGTCGAGTTGTAGAATACAGCTGGACGATCGTTGCAGGAAGCTGAGGTCGGTCGAGTCGTTGAATGCAGCTGGACGATCGTTGCAGGACTCTGAGGTCAGTCAAGTCGTTGAATGCAGCTGGACGATCGTTGCGGGTAGCTGAGGTCGGTCGAGGTTGGTTAATCGAAGTCCCGATTTTGACAGTATGTTGGGTTAACCAGGGTGCGTCGATATAGTTGCAAGCCAGTACAGCGAGTCGTACGAGGGCTTGTTGTTGCAATACTAGGGCAGTCCGCACAGCGCGTCATACGTGGATTGGATGTTGCATTGCTGGAGCATCGTGGTCGGAGTCGGTGTTGGCAGCTTGGTCGCGTAGAGCCGGGCGAGCTGGCGACTAAGACTGAGTCGTGTCTTAGTACTGCGGACCAAGTGAACGGACGGGGAAACCGTAGCTATGGTTTGCCAGGCCTTAGCACATACGAAGTCGAGCGAGCGAATCGGTGAAGCCAGGGCTTTGACTGTGCGGTCGTATCGGAGACGGTAGTTGTGGCTTTGCTGAGTCAAAGCTGTGCGGACGTATCGGAGACGGTAACTATGGCTGTGTCGCGCCAAAGCTGTGTGGACGTATCGGAGACAGTAGCTATGGCTTTACCGCGCCAAAGCCGTGCGAACGTAGCGGAGACGATAGGTATGGCTGTGCCACGCCAAAGCTGTGCGGGAGTATTGGGACAGTAGCTATGGCTATACCGCGCCAAAGCTGTGCGGACGTATCGAGATGGTAGCTAAGGCTTTTCGGTGCCAAAGCTGTGCACTGTCAAGCGAAATGGTCAGGAGGCCGCGACTAAGATTGGCGTTATCTTAGCGCTGCGCAGATAGTGAAGCAGCAGCTAAAGGTTAACTCATGCTATTAGCGCTGCGCTACCAAGCGGACGAGGGGGAATCGACCGAATGGTCAAGACCGGGTGGTGTTAGAGTTCTCTTCGTGTTTGCCTCCGGGCCGTCTACTTCGACTGGTCAATAAAGACCGTTAGAGATGCTCCAACCCACAGAAGGCGACCTCTAATGGTCCTTAAAAGGACCTTTTGTGCATAACTATGTGATAGGAAAAGCGAATGCAACCACTAGATGTAGGATTCAGCCTTTCAGAGCCCACTCTGAGAGTGGCTCCGGAGAGCGTCGTGAGACCTCCGAATTTTTCGCCGCCGAAGTCTTGTTTATATGAAAGGAACGCAACACTATTTCTGCCAGGCACGTAAGTAGAAAGTTCTTCAATAAAAAAATGGGTGTAGAAGTAAAGTACTTCTTTAGCCTGATATAGGCTAGCGAATAGAATTAATTCCATTTTTATAGTTATTTCTGTCAGAAGTGTTCTGTAATTGTTGTTAATTTTAATTTATCCCTTTTTTTTTAGCTGTAACGGCAGGTCAAGGTCGAAAAAAGGGCTTAGTTATTTCCGGCCATACCTGGATGTAATTTTTCTATGGCGAGCGAGTAATCCGATCTGTTTATGTTTGTGAGCAGGTCACAACAATGGGATGTCACCATGGCGTTCTATACTACAGGCCACTTCATAGTCATTAGACTTGAGCCCTGTTTTATTGCAGAGAGAAATAAGTCGTTTTAGTTTGTTTCAGTTTGTGCTAACTGTTGCGTACAATGTATATACCCTTGTGTTGTCGGCTCAAGAAATTCAAAGGAATCTTTTAATTTTACCTTTGATTGGAATATCATTTAACTAATTTAATTGAAGTACGTGGTGCATTCAATAGGTTTCCAGACTTTTTGTACAGGCATTTAAAATTATCGTAGACTCTCGAAAATTCACTGTTACTGCTATATATCTTATGAGATGACTGACCAATTTTTAGGATTTCAGGTTCAAATGAACAGCTACAGCAGGAATACACCCTACTAAAGCCCGATTGTTACAGCTGGTGAATATCAAAAATGCAATCTGGACGTGGGGACACTTTAGAAGAATGATATGCAATAAAATTCTGTTTTAAACTTGGAAAAAATGCCACAGAAACAACGTATGGAATGCTTCAGACTGCTTTTTGACCATCTTGCATGAATCGAGCATCAATTTTTGAGTGGCAGAAGAGATTCAAGAGAGTCTGTGAGGGATGCTGTGAGCTGTAGGAGGAATAAGGAAGTCAACAGACCAGAGTTGATTGGCCAAAGGGTTAGGGTTAGGGTTACTATGTTGAGGTTTTAAGGGAGTTCAGGAAGAGATTCCGTCGGAAGAGGCAAGCACTCTTCAAATCGGCTCAGTGGCATTTCCACCAGGACAATGCACCAGTTCACAACTCCATCTGTGTCATCAAGATGGGCATCAAGACAGTTCCTCAGCCTCCCTATAGTCCAGACCTTGCTCCCCGTGAATTTTGCTTATTCCCTAAGCTCAGAGGTTGTCGTTATGAGACAACTGAGGAGATGAAAGAGGTCGTGACGAAGGTCATTGATATGCTCACATAAGAGGACTTCCATGGGGCCTTCCAGAAGTTGTTGGAATGGTACAACAAGTGCATTGCAGCCGGAGGAGATTACTTCGAAGGGGACTAGAGTTTCATGTGTGTACTATCAATAAAAGTGCTCATAGGAAAAAGTCAGGAAACTTGTTTAATGATCCTCGTAAGTATATTTGATTATTTTAGTTTGAGTTGATACAATATTTTTATTTAAATTGTTAAAAGGAAACTTTGGGGCGTAATTTCACTAGCACAAAAACATTTACTTAAATTTAAAGCTTTTACATATTTAGATTAAAATTTAATCCATTTTTGGCATTTTCCCTCTGAAAGTTTGTTGAACATTTTTTAATTAAAATTTGAAGAATTATTTATTGATAAAATGCAATTCTTTTTTAGCAACTTGTGTTATTTTAAGAAGTAAGACAATAAAACATTAACCAAATTTGAACAGAATTTGATTTAATTTCTTCAAAGACTTAAAGCAAACTATTTTTTTTTTATTATAAATGAATTAAAAACGTTTTTTTTTTTTATAAATTTAATGCCATTACTTAATTTGATATTTATTTTTGTTATCGTTAAAAAAACAAAATATTGTTAGTATGGGTGAAAACGTAACATTAACGAAATTAAAGTTTAACTTTTTCTAGTTTTTAACCATGATAAAGAATAAGCATAAGTCAACATTTTCTATTAAAAGTTTAAGTTTTTGTGTTTTGGGAAATGGTTAATTTCTCTAACACTATAAATTATTTGGCAACACAAATGAATAACGAAACTTCTGTTAAACAACACAACAAAGAAAGGTTTATTATCGTAGCAGGCGTAAAGGAGTGAAAGTGAGAAAGTGCCCCTTTTGGTGTCGCTGGTTAGTAAGTCAGTCCTCGGTTTGTAGGAAGTGTGTGTGAAGCTAGCAGCAGCGTGTTCTTCAGCAAAGGGGTTCCAAGTGGAATCCGTAGCAGTGGATGTGAGAGAGGCCTGTCTGGGCTGCTGGCTAATGACTTGTGGGAATTTAGGAATAAACAATAAAACTCCCAACGGATGTTGACTCGTCGGCTGCCACATAAAAATGTATAAACGCGTCGTTACGCATCGGCTCCACGCACCCATCCGGTTAGAAGTCAGGAAAAAAGAAAAATAATAAAAATCAAAGTAGCCAATGGGAAGCGGTCGCGCCAAAAATGAGAGGGATCTTAAATCTTAAAATCTCCATCGACAAATGCCTATTTTATAAGAGTAACATCGAATTTTTGGGCTATAGTGCAAGTGCTGAAGGACTTAAGCCAACGGTACAAAAAGTTGAAGATATAAAAAAACTTCCTAGAACCAACGGACTCCAAATCGCTCCGACGATTCCTGGGAATGGTAGATTTTTACAGAAAATGAATCCAGCAGGCTGCAGATGTGCCACTGCCTTTGACTGAAGCCATTAAACACAATCCTGCAGCTAAAACACTAGAATTAGGCCCATCCGAAAAAGAAGCATTTACCAAAATAAAAGACATCCTTGCCGAAGTATCTGCATTGACACACCCTGATCTAAATGCCACACAATATCATTTAATCACAGATAGCTCCAGCTATGCTGTAGGTGCAGCACAACACCAAATAATAAATGGTGAATCAACCCCTATCGGATTCTTCTCTCGAAAGCTATTGGAGAGCTAAAAGAAGCGTAACACTATGTAGGTGGTCCGCCAAGCAGACGATCCCTTTGTCTGTTTTGGCACGAAACCAGACAAAGAGTTTGGACTCGAGATCTCGACGTGACCGGAAGTAGGAAGGGAACGCCAGTCAGAGAGTGAGACAAAGGGACTGAGAAGAAGGCAGTTGGCGAAGGGTAACGCGAGTGGCCAGTCGACACCGGACAGCAGAAGTGACCAGTTGGCATGAGAGACAGTCCAGACCAGTGAAAGAAGACCGGTCAAGATGGACTGGCATTCCTAGTAGCTTTGTAGAAATTTCGCTAGAAATCCACGTTAGCGTTAGTCTACAGATGCACAAAGGGAATGCAATGTTACATACCTCCCCTTCTGCACTTGAATTAACCCGAGCCTTATTGTTCGTTTGTTCTCTTTCCTCCTACTCCTTTGATTGTATTTCTTGTAGCTATGAAGAAATGTGCGATGCCCCTATCGGAACCACTAGTTGATCACCGGCCAAGAAGTGAAATGGTTCGAAGAAGTTGACGTATTCGTGGGGGCCGAGGGGGTATTGTCACAGAAGTACTGCACCTTTAACAGAGAACTATCAGGCATTCTTGCATTTTAAACCACAAATAGAAGGTAGAAATGTTACTCTGTTCTCCGATCATAAACCACTTTTAAAAAACGACACCAATGAAATCTGATATACAACAGTGATATCTAGCAATCATCACTGAATATGTTGTAGATGTGTCTTACATCAGAGGAGAAGACAACATTGTTGCTGACTGTCCATCTCGACCAATGTGCACAGGGACCATTGATCCCTGTGATTTACCAGGTATCAGCGAATCACAGAAAACGGATGAGGAACTTGAAAAATACAAAAGTCAGTTGAAAACTTATGAAGTACAAGGGACATCCATCTGGTGTGACTTATCAACATCCACTCCCAGACCCTACATACCTGAACCATAATGCAGGAGGATTTGACATGTTCCACAACATCTCACATCCAGGACCTACACCAACAATAAAGATAATAAAATCAAGATACTTTTGGCCAGACATGGACAGGAGTATACGAACTTGGGCAAAAGGCTGTCTTCAATGTCATCAACACAAAATTTCCAGGCACAGTAAAACAGAAACCACACCATTCTCCTTACCATCTAGGATATTTGAGACAGTTCACATTGACATCATTGACCCACTACCACTCACCACTACATACAATGGTGTATACACATCTCCAGCTTGATATGCATTGATAGAGCAACAAGATGGGTGGAAGCTACACCTTTACTGAACACATCTGCTTCTACCATCGCATTAGCCTTCTTAACACATGGGACTCCCGCTATGGGGTTCCATTACACGTGGTGACAGATCGAGGAAGCCAGTTTGAAAGCGAACTGTTCAGAGACCTATCCACTATTATTGGATTCCAAAGACTCCGCACAACGGCATAGCATCCTCAAACCAACGGGATTATTGAAAGGTTACACCGAACCCTAAAGACTGCAATCATGGCATGAAAGCAGAGTTAGCTGGATGCACTACCAATCGTACTACTTGGGATTAGGAATATACCCAATGACCAAGGTTTTTCCCCTGCTGCTGCAGTTACAGGAACCCAACTACTACTGCCAAAACTTATAATGGACAAAGAGGATCAGGATCTACACGGAGATGACATAAGAAAAACTGCCAAAGAAATGCGAAAGTTGGACATGGCTCTACTCTCAGAAGGACAGCTACATACAACACAGAAAGCATTTATACCGGAAGATTTGAAATCAGTAACCTATGTGTGACTCCGAACAGATAGAATTCGAAAGCCGCTAGAAGATCCATACTCGGGCCCACATAGGGTCATCCAAAAACAAAACAAATACTTCCAAATAGAAACACCATCCGGCGAGAAGCAGTCTCGAAAGAAAGGCTGAAACCAGTTAAGTTCCGTGTTGCCAACAACAACGGCAACACTGGCAACAAAAACACCAAACGGTGGACAGCAAACGACGATACATCAGGAGACATGGCATCTCAAACACAAGACACACCAGAAGAAGCTACTGTCACACGCTCAGGCAGATGTGTTCGCTTTGCGAAGCACAATGACCATATTTACTACACATAAAGGAGGTAACAACAAAAAACTCACCTTTCTACATAAGTCATAACAATAGTAAGAAACCTAAACACACTCCACGAATTACCAACACTCTCAACAGAGATTCTTGCAATAGCTTCGCTATTTCGGGTGGCGATGTATTGAGGAGATTTAAGAATAAACAATAAAACTCCCAACCGGATGTTGACTCGTCGGCTGCCGCATAAAAATATATAAACTCGTCGTTACGCATCGGCTCCACGCACCTATCCGGTTAGAAATCAGGAAAAAAGAAAAATAATAAAAATCAAAGTAGTCAATGGGAAGCGGTCGCGCCAAAAATGAGAGGGATCGTGGAGTGACGAGTTTGGAGCCGGTAGAGAGAGATAAAAACTCGAGATTTTGTGAACAGAGTCGGTGAGAACAAAAAGAGACCAAAGGAAGCATATAGATACAGTGAGCAAGCGAGAAGTAACATCCGCCCTCGAGCTAAGAGCTGAAACTACTTTTCTGCTACTTCCACTACTTGACCATAAAAGAAAGAAAAAAAGGAATAAGTACTCTATAAACATTTTCATTCCTTCCTCCTTTTTCTTAACATCTTACTTTCCACTACTTTGAAAACTTACTACATGTAAAGGCGATCTTCTGAACATTCAAATCCAAGTTGACGCTTTATTGTTTTATATAGGTTGTTTAAATTTTAGATGTTCCTTGTTTATCTTGTTTTAAATGAAGTTTTTCTTATTGTATGTTGTAACACTCCAAACAAACCAAAAAGGCCATAGGCTCTCTGACTGCAAGGCGAGAGAGGTCTGTCATGGCCGCTAGCTCAGTGCTATCACGGACCATGTATGTGTGTCACTGTAACGGGTTGCTTGCGTGACTAACCGTTAGGCTTGAGCTTCCGTGTGTGAAGCTAGTAGCCGCGTGTCCTTCTGTGAAGGCGAGAGAGTTCCGGCATGGTCGATAGCTAGGAGTTGTGCCTTGTCAAGCCTCGTGATTTCTCCGTCCCAAGTGCCCGAGGTATGCTCAATTTATTCAGGTGTCTCATTTGCATACCATGTTACACCTTCCTGAACCTGCAAGGTTTGACGCCCTTATTTGGTCTATCGCTTCCGACTACTCTGGAAGGTCTGTGCCAATTCTGCATTTGTTCTTTCCTTTTTAACGGAGACCTTGGTCTATCTTCATTTTCTAAATATGTTACGTCATTCCCGCTTTCGTCCGTGTTTTGTTCCGTTTTTATTTTCCACTTCCTCGGTTTCCTCGTGTTCTTCATCGGGCATTTCTACATCTTCAGGCTCGAACCTGACTGAATTGATCAGCGTGAGCTAATATTGACAGCCAATTTTTTTCTAGTACAGCAGCGTTCTATCCTTTTTGAGCTCTGCCACTTTATTTCTTTTATACCAAACTTTCTCTTCTGTGGTTATTAGGGCTCTAATCTGCCTGCTCATTAATGCTGATGGACTTTGCTTTCTACCCGTATGAGGAACCGTTCGATAACTTACAAGTAAATTAGGGATGTGAAAACGCCTTTAAACCTATTTTTACAGTTTGAACCGTCCTTTCCGCGATACCGTTTGACTGAGGGTGGTATGGGGCATTTTGTATGGCATACACCCAATTTTCCTTGACCACGAAACTAAACTTTGATCGGAGAATTCCGGTACGTTGTCCGTGACAATGGTTGTTGCGGAGCTGATAAGCACGTCGACCCCGTAGATTGTTTTAGTTAAGCGTAAGAGTAATGACAGCTAAAAGAATAATGAAGAAAACAAAGGCGAGGTAACAATATAACCAAGATGACAATTTATTTGTCGTGTTTACAAGGACGTTCGAGGCTAATTGTTGGTATCGTCAGCTAGATGGTTGATGTCGGTAGCTGGTATGGTCGCAGTCGTAGAGAGGCAGCTAGATGTTCGAAACATCAATTTATTTTTCTCTTTGGAGAAGTAGACTATAACATCCACCCCTGTCAAATGAATTTACCACCCATATCATTGCGATGCATGACTTTCTGTCAGGGAATGGCGCTGTGGTGGTTCATCCGAGCTGGGTGCATTAAGACTTGATTTCTCAGGTGAGAATGACTCATCAGCACTTCTGTGAGTCGCTGGAAGAACTGTCTCTTCTCGGGGCTCCTCTTTCGTTGCTCTATCTGCCCAGCAATACTGTTCATTTGTGTCTGAAACGGACAAGGTGCTAGGTCATAAAGCTATATGGTCGACCCACCGCCCTCACTATATCTGAACTGTGCATCGGTGGGATTTACGTCTAGAAGTTCAACTTCCGTTCAGAGGTTCAACTTTGAGCAGTTGTTTTAAGATGCTGAATGCTTCCCATGCTCCAGTATCCGGTAGAAAATGCTTTGCCTTGATTAAAGGATGGGTGCAGTCTGAAAAACGAGTAATTCACTTTGTATATTATACAAACATGTCTAGAACTCATTTAAGTGCGGGAGGTGTCCCCGTGGTGTAATGGTTAAAGCGATGGACTGCGGAATCGTAGAACGCGAGTTCGTACTCCAGTCGCGTTATTACGTTCACTTTCGGGCAAATACCCTTGGGAAAGGTATGAACCCCCTTATCCTCCCAGCTATGGGTTAAATAGTACCACTACTGTTCTTATAGGAGAATAGCTTTGGCGTTAAATAACCTATGAAGGTTGGTATGCCATTAAACAAACAAACCAAACCATCATTTAAGTGCCGCCATTTTTGTGAATATTTCTTGGTCGAGAAGTGGCTATTGTCAGGACTCAGCTACCAATTTCGTTGCCAAACACAGATATCTAGGCAGAAAGTGTTGATTTGAATTCATTCAGTGTGAGTTGTCGATGCTGAGCAGTTTCCGGGAAATCTTTTACAGATTTATCATGTTTCATTCGATGTCTCTTTGCAGTGGTAATATTGTCAAAATACAGGAATGTATTGACGAAGTTGTCTTCATCGGCAAATTCATCAATGGCTCATTGGAATGTTGCAATCCCGTTAGTTACCCCAAACGGTATTCAGGTAAACTGGTATAGACGTCAGTTTGCTTCAAAAGCAGTAAATAGCTTGTCATCCTCTAGCTACTCACATCGAAGGTCTTTGTTTAGAAAAACGCCAAGTCATTCATAACGTCAGCTGCTGAAAGTAAAACCTAATACCGACAAAAATAACATTGCTAAGTCGACAGCTAGTGGAATTTTACAGTACCAACACTAGCTATTGTCGAGATAAATTAATTCAGCAGATAGTCTCAAAAGTAGTTTCTAACTGTTTCACAGAGAGGACTGTACTTGTAAACTTCTCTTACCAGTATAATGATTTATTTTATCATTATTCATACAGAGAGGCTTCTTATTCATGGTTACGCACATGGTAGACAATTGGATACGCCACTCCTTTCTGTTATATAGACTCAACAGTCGCTGACTACGGTAGTCACTCTGGCGCTGAACGTCAACAAGGCATTCGTATCGGGTGGGAATCAATGACAAGCAAAGATTCACACAACACCTGGCCTTTGAGCCAGGTGAATCGATAACAATCATAGCTTCCCATGGCAACGAGCTTTCGGCTGGTCACCTGGCATTCGTGCTGAGTGGTTGGATCAATGATTTCAATTGCACCTAGCCTGCGGGCCTTGTGAATCTATGACCAGGATTGACCAGCAGTGCATGAGTCTCGACTCGTACGAAATCTCCCCCTCCCCTGATCCCCACTTTAAAAATGATATTTTGTCAAATCCTTCCTTGTAGGAAGTTGGGATAAAAACAACTCATTCGGCTACTAGCCGACTTTAAGGCGAAAGGAATACGAGCATTTCTGGTCATTGCACCCCGACCACTGCTTTACCCACAGCATCTGGCAATATAGTCCAACCTGATCTTTTGCCACAGCTTCCAGCGGACCCAGCAGCAGATGTCCAAGGTCAAGCAGCAGTGTTACAGGCTTGTTCCAGTTTCCTCATTTTTAAACTGCTCTTTTCAGAGCTAACTAGCTCTTTTCTGAGCTATTTCAAAAGTCACTTACTTACAGTCCCTTTCAGGTCAGTAAGACTCACCAGCACCACTAGACACAACTGAGAAGTAGACCTGGAACCATATCTGTGGTAGACTAGTTCCTGCATCTCAGCCCGCCGAAATCTCCAGATCTGTACCCAGCAAATTTCTGTATCAGTACGCTGACATCTCCAGACCTGTTCGGTTCCTGCATCTCTGCACGCTGACGTCTTCAAACAAGCAACAAGATCCACGCCCGGCAACTCAGGCTACTGTCACGAGGTCTCCCACTAAGAGAAGAGAAATAAGGAATTTCTACCATCCCTCGTGTTTAAGTTAGCAGGCCATCCTAAGAATGACCGTTAAGACAGAATAGTAATATAGGTCAAAGTGAAGAATGTGGGTCAGAGTGAAAGCTAACAGATGTTCGTACTTTGTGACCGGATGGGTAAAGAATGGGGTACAGGGACATATAGTAGCCCTAACGAATCGCCTGATAGGGGAAGGAAGAAGATGGAAGCCAAATGATTGGCTAGGACCCTAAAACGGAAGTGGCACCTTCTTCCCGTCAGCAGAAATAGGAAAAAAGAAAATCAGTTTTTGGACAGAGGTCGCGGTGAATGGATCTAATGCCAAACTCCGGGTGAAGCACCAGAACCGGGATTTGCGGAACAGTAGTTGAAGTGATAAGATATCTTGAAACTACCGCCGAAATCACCGGGGGAAGACGAAAAGTATCTTGGACAAGAGAAGCCATACCTTCAAGCCAGAACTAAAAATAACATAAAGTCCGTTAGCCCGTAAAAGAGGAAATATTCTCCACAGGAATCCATCGGAAAAAGATAAGTAAACTATAAGACTGTTTCTCCCTACACCCAATTATATACTCTCCCTCTATCTCACAAAATTTGAAGAAAGACTAAAGAAGAAAGAAAAGAAAAGAAGAAAGACATTTATGTTTATGTACTATCGGTTAATAATATAGCCGACGCGTTGAAATATTATCGGCGTGTATAGTAAAAAGATTCCCACGTGTTGAAGTAGTTCATTTGTATCGTTTACTATCAAATTGTTTCATGCTTGTTTCTTTTTCAGATTCTATTCGCCTTATGTTATCCTCGCTTAAGTTATCCTATATGAATTCCTTTAAAAAATTACATGGGAAACCGGAGTTGTCGACTACTATAATTAATATTATAACATCTAAACCTAGAGGTCCATATCTTTCATTGTTCTAGGGGAGGAAGAACTAGTGGCCTTGGTGGGTGTGTGTATAGTGTGAAATTTGGAAACCCTTTGCCAACGGCGGTCAGTCTAGCCATAAATTAACCCCCACATAATATGCCAGTTCATACATGTCCGAGAAAGGACTCTGAAAAAGGACTTATTCTACGAGGGATCAAGTGCCAGGCCGCCCCGTCCTCACACGTGCAAAAAAATAAACCCCCGTTTGGTGATAACAATATTTAAATGCACCAGTTCCCATACGCGTTTAAAAAGTTGATCATCCGGGGATCTTTTTATTTTAATTTGCCGTCACACTACACTTTGGTCCAAGACTAGACCAACAAACACTTCTCGTGTACGATTCGCTAAATAAAAAGTTGGCATTTCAAATTTACCATCTTCTTTTTGTCATCCTTGCCTCGTTTGTGTCAATCACAGTATTCCTAAAAAGTTTGTGGGATCGACATATTTATCGGCCTCGCAACAGGTATATCTGAATAAGCACTCTTTAGGTCAAAAGTAGAGAAGATCCGCTGATTTTATTTTGTGGGGATTTAGGAATTAACAATAAAACTCCCAACCGGATGTTGACTCATCGGCTGCCACATACAAAATGTATAAAACGCGTCGCCACGCATCCATCCGGTTAAAAATCAGAAAAAAAGAAAAATAATAAAAAGTAAAGTATCCAATGGGAAGCGGTCGCGCCAAAATTGGAAGGATTTTGGAGTGGCGAATTTGGAGTCGGTGAAGAGAGATAAATACTCAGGTTTTCTGTGAACCAAATCAGTGAGAACAAAAGGAGACACAAGAAAGAACGTAGACGCGATAACCAGGAGAGAAGTAACGTCCGCCCTCGAGTTAAGAGCCGAAACTACCTCTCTGCTAGTTCCACTACATGACCATAAAAGAAAGAAAAGAAAAGAAAAGAAAAAAGGAATAAGTACTCTTTAAAAACATTCTCCTCCTTTACCCTGTTTCTTGATATCTGACACCACTTCAAAAATTTACTACTCACAAAGGAGAACTTCTGAACATTCAAATCCAAGTTGACGTTTTTTTGTTTTATAAAAATTGTTTAATTATTGGATTTCCTTGTTTTTCTTGTGTTAAATGAAGTTTTTTCTCATTGTATGTTGTAACACTCCAAACCCAACCAACAAGGCCATAATTTACGAGGGTAACGATTTTTGGCAAAGGGTAGGCATCCACTTCCGTATATATGTTGATAGAATTGTAATAGTCTATACATATACGCTTTTTGTGGCTATCAAACTCATCGTTTACAATAACTACTTGTGCTCTCCAAGGAGATGAGCTTGGTTCAATGACTTCTTCCGTTAATAAGTGTTCGACTTTCTAGTCAGTAAATTGTTGGCCCGCCTCGATATACGTACGAAATTTTGTTAAAATGAGTAGTACATGATGTTTTAAGTTTGCAAACAGTCGCGGCGCCAGCAAATTAGATGCAGTTAAACAACAAAGTTCAGTTTTCAGCTAATTTACACTCAGTTAAGGTTCAGTTCCGCCGTGTCAGAAAGTTGACAGCAGAATGTTTTTGAAAATTGAGACCAAGAAGTTTTTCTCAACAAAAATTCTCTATTAACTCTAGCTGGGTGTTATGATACGTTCTGTTATTTAAACTAATGTTCACATTACATACCTCTTTGATTGGAGCATGTTTAGAAGACATGGCTAATATAATATAACGTGCAGCGGGCTTAATTTTTATTTGAAGTCTCCGTGCTAATTTGTTGTCCATAGAGCTACAAGAACTGACCGAATCAATTAGTGCCGAAGCGGTGTAGTTATTTAATAAAAGGAAAATAGTAGATGATGATAAACAGTGAGAGGTGACAGCCTGTACTATACATAGCTCCCTACTCCTAACAGCAGCAGAGACTTTCTGCTTTCGTTTAGACCGGTACACTTTCACCCAGTAATCAATTTTATTACAAAAATTACATCCCGTATTTTTAGCCGGACATTTGAAATAGTTATGCAACTTGCCTCCACAAAACCAGTTATACTTTCTTTGAAAGTTCGTTTGAAACTGTTCGTTTGAAACTGTTCGTTTGTAAAGAGGCAACTGTTTGGGAATTGAGGGATATTTTTTGTATGCAACTCTTATATGCTCTTATGTGGCTGTTCTTGTTACTGTTCCGAGTTGGATTCGGTATATTTCAAAGTCCCTGCAGTTTCTCAGACTTGGTTAAGAGTTAGTTACTGTTGGATTATCTCCTTCTTGCTGGTATTCCTCTTTAAAAACATCCTACAATCTCCCCTTACCACACTAACCAGTACATAGGAGCAGATCCCTAATCTCCCTTACTAACACAGTCTGAATAAAACATTTGATGAGAGCACACGTCTAGTTGATTCTCGTTACTAACTTTATTAATATGTATTTGCACATTATATAAAAGTTCCAGACTCTCTAGCAAATGTCGAATAGCATAGGATGTGATTTCATTAATGAATACGTCTCGAAAGAATTCCAGGCAATATGGTTCAGCTGTATTATCTGTGGAGGTGACTGTAATTGTTTAGTGAATATGTTTCTCTCCAGTTTGTAGTGAGTGTGAGTTCCCGTCCGTATTTTACGGGTATTACTTTCACGTTCAATTCCACCACAAATACATCACAAATTTTACAAGCACGAAAACAAATGGAATATGACCACAAAGAACATTAAGAAACAAACAATTTAATGATTATAACAAACAGGTTAAAAATAATTAGAAAATACAATGTTCTTGTTATGTGTATATGTAGAAAATACAGTTGTGGCCAGTTGAATAAAAATAGGATTGTTCGCCCGTGTGTGTGTGTTTACATGTTTATAAAGTCTATCAAATAAATGGGTCCATAGTTGGCCGAAGTAAAGAAGATAAAAATTTGACTTTACTTACATACATGGGTACGTGTGTGTGTATATAATTGATGGACCGTAAGTATGGGTCTTTGCATTCATTAAGTCCGCATGAGCGTTTTCTTGTGATCTTGGCGACAATTGTGTCGCATTAGTAAAAGGTTGCATGCCTCGACCCTTTGAGGCTTATGGCGTGGCTTTCATGACTTCTAGTAGTGAAAAGAATGAATGACTTAGTTGATTGAATTCTTCGTTATTTATACTTTTTAGGGTAACTTAAGTGGATCAAAAAATAGTTTTATTGCGGGTCCTAAAATTCAAGCGCGCAAACATTTCTTGACCTATCAGATTCGTATATTTACTTATTTGTTTTAGAGCTTGAAAATTTTCTGTTGCTTAGTTTCTGAGCCGGATTTTCTAGAATGTTCTTATTTTGTGTTTTTAGCTAATTGGTTGAAAAATATAAAAATGTAACTTTAATGTTAATGCGATTTTGATCCGAAATTTCTAGAATGTTCTTATTCTGTGTGTTGCATGAGGAACTGAACCAGGGTTTTCACCATTTAGAGTTATTGCTCTTGGGGGAAAACCGGTGCACAAGAAAAATAAAGATGCTACGATGTAGAAGGAGATCTGTTGTTGTGTGTTGGTTAATCTGTTGGAATCCTAAGTACATATAATGACACATGGTAGCAGCGGTGGGATTAAAGGATGTCCAATATAGAGGAAAAGAAAAAACTGTGGAAAAGTATTTGCAGAAACAGATAAGTAACGTTTATTTTCTTATTTCAAGTTGTAATTTGTTCGACGTCACGTGGAAAAAAATGTCGGAAGTTGCCATGGAAGAAACTAATTGACCAGTGGCTGGCATAAGAACACCACCACCGCTATGTATGGAGGATAATTTATCGGCAAACTGGAAGTTGTTTAAACTGAAATGGCATAACTAAGCCATTATCACATATATGACAAGACAATCATTACAATACCAAACGGCACTTTTGCTTCATACGCTGGGAGACGAAGCATTGAAAGTGTACTACGGGTTTCAATTTTCGACACCCGAAGATGAAAGAACACCCACCGAAATTATGCAGGCATTTGATAAATACGCTATAGGGGAAACAAATGAAACGTTTGAGCGGTATATTTTTCACACGAGAAAGGAAGGAGAATCAGAGACGGTGGAATCCTTTATTACGGCACTTCGGACGTTGGTAAAAACGTGCAATTTTTGTGACAATTGCGTTCCATCAATACTCAGAGATCAGGTGATGCTGGGAATACACAACCCCCAGACAAGCGGAGTTATTGAAAATAAGACAGTTGGATTTGCAAAGATGCCTTGACATTTGTAAGCTGTCTGAAAATGCTACAGTACAGTCCAGAATCCTAAGGCCTGTGGGAGTGAACAAAGTTGATTTCAAACCCAAGAGAAAGCCACCGGCACAAACTGAGAGAGAGTGCAGCGCGTGTGCACTGCGACATGGACCGAATAAAGAGTTATGTCCTGCATTTGGCAAGACATGTTATAAATGTAACGGGAAAAACCACTTTGCTGTGAAACGCAAATTATCAAGAAAAAAGAGGGTGCAGACTGTCACAACACAACAATATGACCGTGAAAACGACGGTAGTAGTGGTTCAGACTATGGACAGATAGACAGCATAACAATTAAGGAAAAGGTTAATGCTGTAAGTCAAGAGATGATAAAAGCGGAAATGATGATGAAAGGAAAGCCAATTGCCTTTCAGCTAGACAGTGGAGCGTCAGTAAACATGAATGAGAAGCACGTGATGGGGAAAACACTGGAACATTCAAATAAGACTATTGTTATGTGGAACGGAGCAGAGGTGAAGCCATTGGGAGAGTGCCGAGTCAAGATGATAAACCCCAAAACTGAACAAAAATATGCAGTCAAGTTTGTCCTTGTGAAAGAGGATTTCCATCCTTTACTGGGGGCAAATGCAATCCAGAAGATGGCACTCATCACAGTCAACGATAAAAAGTTCAAAATGGTTGCCAAAGTTTCCCTGGTGGATGAGTTCATCAGCCAGTACTCAGACAGCATTATCAATGAATTCAAAGAGGTGCATTTGGAGGTAGATTCAGGAGTAACATCAAATGTTGCAGCAGCACGGAGAATACCAGTGGCACTTAAAGACAAGCTAAAGGTCGAGTTAGAAAAACTGGTAAAAAAGAATGTTATTGAACCAGTAAGTGAGCCGACACCATGGGTAAGTGCATTAGCACTGGTGGTTAAGAAAAATGGAAATCTATGGATATGCATAGACCCAAGACCACTAAATAAAGCTCTAAAAAGGGAACATTTTCAGTTACCTACACTGGACGATCTACTGCCCAAACTGGCTGACAGCAAGGTATTTTCCACCTTGGATCTACGAGATATATTTTGGCAGGTAGAATTAGATGAAACCAGCAGTCGCTTGACGACATTTACTACGCCATTTGGTCAGTTTCGGTGGAAAGTCTTACCATTTGGGATTGCTCCAGCTCCAGAGATATTCCAAAAGGCTCTTTTTAACAATGTGTCTGATTTAGAGGGGGTGATTAATAAAGCAGATGATCTTCTGGTGATTGGCAAGGGTAACACGATGGAAGAAGCAATAGTCGATAATGACATAAAACTCAGGAAACTGCTGCAGAGATATCGTGATCGTGGGATGCGATTAAATGCTGGAAAATTGAATCTACGACAAACATCTATATCTTTCCTGGATCACATGATAACCAGTGATGGTTTACTTCCTGATCCTGAGAAGGTAGAAGCCATAAAAGAGATGCCGTGCCCAACAGACGTGAAGGGAGTGCAACGATTGGGTGGATTCGCGAATTACTTGGCGAAATTTCTGCCACACATATCTGACGTGATGGCCTCAATTCGAAATTTAGTGAAAGCAAATGTGCCATGGACGTGGTCCCAAATTCATGAAGAGGCTTTTGGGAAAATTAAAAAGTTAGTGAGTGAGGCATCAGTATTGAGACACTATGACCCCAACAAATCGTTGGTCATTCAATGTGATGCAAGTGAGAAGGGCATGGGGGCTGCACTACTGCAAGAAGGTCAACCCCTTGCCTATACTTGCCGTACGCTTGACCGATCAAAGGCCATTAGAAGCGATCATGAAAAAAGATTTGGGGAAATGCCCAAAACGATTGCAAAACATGCTGCTGCGACTACAAGCTTACGATGCTACAGTTCTGTACCATCCGAGTAAGAAGATGTTCCTTGCAGACACACTATCGAGGGCATACATCCATGGAGTGAACCAGGAATGGGCGGACGATGAAAATGATGTCAAGGAAGCTGAATATATTCCTGTAACAGAGAGAAGGCTGCTCGAACTGCGCTCAGCCAAGAAGGAAGACAGAAGCATGCAGCAGTTGCAGCAAGTAATTGTGGAAGGATGGCCAGAAGACAAAATACATCTTGACCCAGAAGTGAGACCATACTTTAGCATGCGAAATGAAATGACGGTACAAGACGGGTTAATTTTCAGAGGAAACCGGGTTGTGGTTCCGATGACCCAGCGGGCTGTGTTGAAAGAAAAGCTGCATTCTACAGGAGTAGAAGCGTGTTGCAGAAGAGCAAGATAATGTTTGTATTGGCCAAATATGAACAGTGACATCAGAGACTATGTTTCAAAATGTCCCACGTGTAGAAAATATGAAGTAGCTAATCCGGCAGAACCATTAATGGTCCATGAAGTTCCTGACAGACCCTGGGCGAAAGTGGGAGTGGATCTCTTTAAGTTTGCAGACAGAGACTATCTCTGCACAGTTGATTACATGAGTAACTTCTGGGAGATCGATCATCTTCAAAATACAGAAGCAAAGACAGTAATAACTATACTTAAACACCATTTTGCACGACATGGAATACCAGATCAGGTGGTAACTGATAATGGGCCTCAGTTTAGTAGCCGGGATTTTTCTACCTTTGCAAAAAAGTGGTGTTTTACACATACACCTGTCAGTCCATACAATAGCAAGGCGAGTGGCAAAGTGGAATCTGTGGTAAAGATGGCAAAGAACCTTTTCCGGAAAGCGAGGGAAGATAAGGCTGATCCATACCTAGCAATGTTGGATCACAGGAATACGCCAGCTAAAGGTCTCTTATCACCAGCTCAGAAGCTGATGTCAAGGAGAACAAAAACACTTCTCCCAACTAGAGAGGATTTACTCAAGCCGGAATGGCCTAAAAATCTAAAAAAGTTGGTGAAGCGAGACAGCAGAAGGCAAGAACGTTCTTTCAACCACAAAGTAAAACTACTTCAACCATTGCATGCTGGAGATGTAGTGCGGATGAAACCACACACAAATGGTCAAAAAGAGTGGAAGAAAGCAATTGTATGGAGGAGACTGGATGAGCGGTCATACCATGTAAAAGTGGCGGGGGAGTTATATCGACGGAATAGAGTGGACTTGAAAAAAACTGCAGAAGCACCCCCAGTTACATCATTGATTCACCAGCCATATGAAGTGCAGAGCGAGGTATCAGAGAATGAAGGTCAGGGTACAGAAGAGACATGTAACACGGAACCAACTCAAGATGAAAGTGAAATAAGAGAAAGACTAAACTTGACACCATCCCCAACAAAACTAAGCCCGAAAAGAGTGTGGATAACACGGTCGGGAAGAGTAGTAAGAGATCCTGCAAGATTCAAGGATTTCACGACATAAAAGTAAAAGGGCAGAATAATCCCTGTTAGGCAAGAGGGTAGTCAGCCCAATGAATGCCTAGTTAAGTCTTATCAGACTTTGTTTTTTGTTTTTGTCCTTGAGAAAAGGGAAGATGTTACATGAGGAACTGAACCAGGGTTTTCACTGTTTTGAGTTGTTTCCCTTGGGGGAAAACCGATGCGCGGGAACAATAAAGATGCTACGATGTAGTTGTGTGTTGGTTAATCCGTTGGAATCCTAAGTACATATAATGACACACTGTGTTTTTTAGGGTTGATTATTTTAAGGCTAAAAAGTGTGTATTCTCTACATCTACAAATTGACAGAGTTTACTTAGTTTGTGCAGTCCTTGAAAGAATTCGTCGATACTTTTAGTTGTGGACAGTTGTCTTCTGGCTAGAAGGAAGCACGCGAAGATTATATTTTTTCTTTATGATAAAAAAGTATCGAAGGTAGATATGTACGTCGTACAGTCTGATATAGGAATGTTGTAGCAGGCTACGTAAAGGAAGATGAGTGTACTTAGCAATCATAGTGCACAGAAAGGAAAATATGAACCAAGTAATAACAATAGTAAAAGATTTATTATTCATGCAATGTGTTGAATCGAAGAAAAATACAATAGTGGTGAGGTTCATAATAGTTTGAATAAGTTCTTACAAAAGTTGACTTGAAAAGTTCATCGGATACTTGCAATGATATTGAAGTTGAGATATGTGTTGATGAACGTGTAGTCAATATTTGAATTGCCACGTTAATGTGTGTTGAAAATTTCAAAGTACTGTTGGGAACAAAACATTTTGTCTCCCTTTCTTGCAATTTGTGGGGATTTAGGAATTAACAGTAAAACTCCCAACCGGATATTGTCTCGTTGGCTGCCACATACAAAATGTATAAAACGCGTCGCCACGCATAAGGCTCCACGCATCCATCCGGTTTAAAATCAGAAAAAAGAAAAATAATAAAAAGTAAAGTAGCCAATGGGAAGCGGTCGCGCCAAAATTAGAAGGATTTTGGAGTGGCGAATTTGGAGCCGGTGAAGAGAGATAAATACTCAGGTTTTCTGTGAACCAAATCAGTGAGAACAAAAGGAGACACAAGAAAGAACGAAGACGCGATAACCAGGAGAGAAGTAACGTCCGCCCTCGAGTTAAGAGCCGAAACTACCTCTCTGCTAGTTCCACTACCTGACCATAAAAGAAAGAAAAGAAAAGAAAAGAAAAAAGGAATAAGTACTCTTTAAAAACATTCTCCTCCTTTACCCTGTTTCTTGATATCTGACTACTTAAATACCTTCAAAACCCCACATTGGTGAACCCCGAACACGTGAATGAACACCCAGAATAAAGAAGACATCCCAACAATAAATTTTTAAAAAGAAAAAACAAACAAAAACATCCTAAACTGGAGATATATGACCTTCCACGTGGCACAAAAAAAAAAAAACTAAAAAAAAAAACAACAAAAACCCAGCGAAACATCGAGAAAAATTTTCAAATTTTCCCGCCGAACTAACTTCTGGAAAACAAAATGGACGTAAATAACAAGCACGTGAAATTTCTTTCAGCAAAACATTATCTTTCAACACCTTTTCACTTACCAACTTGCAAAATAAGGTAACTTTTTTTAACTTTCACTCACTTTCGGTTTCTATCGCCACATGGTTTATCTCTCCCACTACCTCACTAAACCACCAACTACTACTAGAAATTCCAGAGGACCCAAAAAAAACTCACACTACTCCTCTAAGCTATTACAACTACTGCTACTTCTGTATGCCACTTTCTCGGCTCGTCAAATTTTTTCCCAAAGTGACATTTTGTTTTTTTAAAAAAAAAAAACCTACCACGAGGTACACACACACAAAAAGAGATTTCCAGCAAATACTAGCGACTAAAAAAAAAAAAAAAAAAAAAAAAGTCACTACTATAGAAAATGCAACGTTTAAACAAGCGAGCGAACACACACACAAATACAAAAAAAAAACAAAAACAAAAGAACAAAAAAAAAAATCTCACGGATAAAAAATGAAAAATAATAAAAATTATTCCCGGATATTAAAAGAAGTTCCAAAGAAAAAGCAAAAGGGTTAATGAAGAATAATCCTCTCAAATCAGACGATTACATTCAACAACTCTATGTACTACCGGAATTAATGCACATAAGAAAAAAAATGGAAATAAAATCTGTCATATCCAATGAGTCCTAGTTTTCCAGCCACCCTTAACAAATTACCAAAATTATTGAACATTTGCAAGTAAGATACAAGAATTTGATAAATAATCCTCCTAGAAAATAGGACAATTAAAAATCAATTCAGTCTTTTAGCAAAAAAAAGCGGGTAGGCTGGACACACACAAAAAAAAAAAAATTAAAGGGAGCCGTGACACCCTTACAAATATTCATTTTTCGCTAAGAATCCTCCAAATAGCTCCGCTATTTCGGGTGGCGATGTATTGTGGGGATTTAGGAATTAACAGTAAAACTCCCAACCGGATATTGACTCGTTGGCTGCCACATACAAAATGTATAAAACGCGTTGCCACGCATAAGGCTCCACGCATAAGGCTCCACGCATCCATCCGGTTTAAAATCAGAAAAAAGAAAAATAATAAAAAGTAAAGTAGCCAATGGGAAGCGGTCGCGCCAAAATTGGAAGGATTTTGGAGTGGCGAATTTGGAGCCGGTGAAGAGAGATAAATACTCAGGTTTTCTGTGAACCAAATCAGTGAGAACAAAAGGAGACACAAGAAAGAACGAAGACGCGATAACCAGGAGAGAAGTAACGTCCGCCCTCGAGTTAAGAGCCGAAACTACCTCTCTGCTAGTTCCACTACCTGACCATAAAAGAAAGAAAAGAAAAGAAAAGAAAAAAGGAATAAGTACTCTTTAAAAACATTCTCCTCCTTTACCCTGTTTCTTGATATCTGACTACCTAAATACCTTCAAACCCCACAAATTCATGGACGGAACTTCCGACAATCACTTGACCGTTGGTCATGTGACAGTTTTAGAAGCTAGTTTTATCTTTTTCTGACCAAGAAAGTCCTACTGATGGGACGTCGACTTCAGCCTCTGCCACGTGGGAAGCACGTGACAAATCATTTTACGAGAACTCATACCACACCAGAACTACGTAAGTGTAACTTCTGCCATTCATCACTTTGTTCTTGGAGCAACTATTAGGCTTTTATTTAGTATGGTTTGGGACAAGTATTATTGTGTACCATATACGTAAATATTTAATGTTTGCATTTTGAATTGAATTACCATGACCAGAAAATCCGGCGAACACCTATGCATGACATACGGAAACACTGAACAGCTGTTTCGACCTTACTAGTTCTCTGTATGTCGGGCGTAGGCGTTCGCCGGATTTTCTGGTCATAGTAATTCAATTCACAATATAATTTCTCTACTTAAAAAAGAAAAATGTAAATAAATGTTTGCAGTTTAACTTTTCGTGACGTGTAGTCTTTCCTTGCCGAACTATTCAGTGTTAGACTACCAACAAGATAGTCTAATGCATTATGAGAAACTGTGGTTGGTAGTTCAGGTTACTGTAATATATTGTTGTTGTGGGTATTCATTATTAGGCTTAGTAGGCTTAAGAACAAAATAAGGCATGCGTGCTTTAGTTAAGGCATATTTATAATAAAATCAGCTGAGTGTGTGTATGTATTCCCACGCCAGGGGGTTGTAATCTTGCGCGTAGAGAAATAGTCTGTGTTATTACTACATCCCCCTTACCAATGGAAAAGAAGGATGTTGCTATATTTTTATATCTTTTTGGCCTGTGTATTTCACGGCCACTTCTTGTTATGTTATATATTGGCTGTTTTATACTTCTCTGGTGTGAGATATTGTTTGTATTTGTGAGTCCTTTTTGCAATGAAGTGATGTGGTCATTAAAATGAACCTGTTTATGGCTGGATGTTTCTGCTGCTCTTATTTGGACTCTGTTTCGTCTTTTTGATGATCCATCTGGGAGTTGAAGGATATATGATCTGGGTTCTGTACATCTACTAGTGATTATTGCTGGTTTCCATTTCCCAGTTTGGTTATCCAATATACGTACATCTTGCCCAGGGACAAGTGGTGGTAGATCATGAGCTGTTCTATCATGATACATTTTGTGCATATCCTGTCTGTGTTTCAGTTCTTCATGGATATGGTCAGTGTTGGAAAATCTTGGGGTTGAAACTTTGGCAATTAAGTTTGATCTTAAAATGTGATTGTTTAAGAGTTCAGCTGGACTTGGAAGGTTGTGGTTGATTGGTGTTGTTCGCAAACACAGCATTGCTAAGTTGGAATCTCTTCCTGTTTGCTTAGCCTTAATTAGAGCGCTTTGAATTGTTTGGATTTGTCTTTCGATAAAACCATTTGATTTTTGGAACTTTGGTGATGATATGATGTGATAAAATTGCCATTGTTAGGTAAATTCTTTGAATGCTTCACTGGAGTGCTGTGGTCCATTGTCACTAACAACTCTGCTGGGAATACCATGTTCAGAGAATATTTGCTTCATTGTTGATATGACCATATTGCTTGTTGTCAGGCAATTCATTTTCCGTATAATTGGAAATTTACTGTAATAATCAGCAATTATCAGATATTCATGATTATTGCAGTTAAACAAATCTGTGCCAACAACTTCCTATGCTCTGCTGGGGATGTCATGTGGCTGCAAAGTTTCCTTTGGTTGTGCTGGAAGGTTTTCCTGGCATATTGAACAATTCCTGATCATCTTTTCGATATCCGCGTTAATTCGCTCCCTGTATACAGCATCTCAGGCTTGAAAACGTGTTTTTTCAACACCTTGATGGCTGTAATGTAGCTGGTCCAAGATAATTTTTTGTTGGGTTTCAGGAATAATAATTCTTGATCCCTTCATGATGATACCATCGTTGACAGATAGTTCATCTCTGTATGGCCAGTATGACTGTATTACCGGAGGTAAATCCTTAATTGAATCTGGTCATCCTGCTGTTATGATTCCTTGTTGTTGATCAAGTACTGGATCAGCCTTGGTTTCTTTTCTTATCTCATTCAGGCGTTCACTCCTGAATCTGACCAAATCGACTCTAATGTCTAGGTCGATTGTATCGGTATTTTCAGTGCTTTGGAGACGGCTTAGAGTATCAGCTAGAGTTATTTCCTGTCCTGGAATGTACTCGATTTGCATCTGGTCTTTGGTTGCATTTATTCATGTTGCTGCAGGAGTTTGGAACGCATCTTCTTTCTTGACTGTGCAGTGAGGGGTAATTAGTTTGAGCTGTTGATACCCCTAGTACTGCTGGTTCTTGTATGTCCACAATGTGGAAGGTGCTGATATGCCTGTCTGATTTGTTGTATTGACTGGGTATTTTATGTTACCAAAGCATTTTATTGGTGTCCCGTTATAAGCTATCAGTTTTTTGTTGATAAATTGTTTTTTTATGTTTGGGAAACCATCTGTATCTAATTTTTCTGGGAACATTCTACAGAATATAGAAACTGGTTGGGTGATACCTTGTGCCCCTGTGTCGATCTTCAGACGCAACTTGTGGGTGCCATTTCGATTTGGCAATTTAATGTTAATGAGTACGAAAGCTTCCTCTCTTTGGGTCATTTTAATACAATTGATAGTCAAGCTTTCCATTTGTTCTTCAGCTTCTTTGTTTTTGTATACTGCATCAGTTTTCTCGTACTGTTTTCTCCTATATTGTGGTTGATAGTGAGATTTTGTTTTTTTGTGTACTCTGCTTTGTTACCTCGGTCTTTGTTTTGGTTTTGTTCCGTTTGACAAATATACTGATGCCCAGTGGTTTGCTTTACCACGTGTGTTGCATTTTGATCCGAATGCTGAACAAGCTTCACGGTGAAATGCATGGCTTTTACCACATCTGAGACAATTATTTGACATAGTAGAACGTGTTGGTGTTCTTATGGCTTGTATATTAGTATTATCCATATTATTATTCACCATAGCCCTCAGTTGTTTAATGTGAATGTTGGAAGCTTCATATGTTTTGCCAATACTAACAGTTTCTTCCAGGGTTAGTGTGTTGTCTTTTCTTAGTAACTCCTTTTGGAAGTCTGCAATAGAAGTGCTGGCGATAATAAGTTCTATTATCCGTTGCTGTTGCTTATGTTCTGGTAACGAACATCTCTAAGTCATTCGCCTGCATCAGTTGACAAAGTCGTCTATCGATTCCTCAGCTTCCTGTTTATGAGTTATTAATTTCAAACGGTTTATTTTGAAATTTTCTTAAGGTTCGAGTTGTTCAATGAACTTATTAAAAACAATTTCAGGAGTACGTTTTTCTTCCTCCTTTAATAACCATGTGTTGTATTTTTTAAACCTTCATTCCCAACTCTCAATAGTATGTAGTTTACTTATTGTTCTGTTTTTATTTTTTAGACAACAAAATACAACTCCAACCGCTGTTTAAACAATTTAAATGTTTCAGATAGATTTGAGGATTGCAAGTCCATATAAGGGATGTTATTATTAGCCATTATAAATGTTCTACGTTGAGCATGTTTACAAAAAATATGCAAATTCAAGATGGCGGTATCACGTAAAAAAACGACGCACGTGGCAATAATTTAAAAAGAGTTTGAATTATTTACCTGCCATGTTTTTTCTTGAAATTCTGTAAAAAGACAACGTTTTGTTGCTTTTTTTCCGAGTTGATTTGTTGGGCTTTTCGTCCAGAAGTTTCTACGGTTTGTTTCTTGATACACGGGTTTTCGTTTTTTTTTTTGGGGGGGGGGTTGAGCCTTTAAATTTTGTTTTCGTATTCTAAACCTTTAAATGTTGTTTTCGTTTTTTAAGCCTTTAAATATCTTTTTTAATCATCCCGGCTGCCACCATGTAATATATTGTTGTTATGGGTGTTAGTATTTATTATTAGGCTTAGAAGGCTTAAGAACAACATAAGATATGCGTGCTTTAGTTAAGGCATATTTTATTATAAAATCAGCATAGTGTGTGTATGTATTCCTACGCCAAGGGATTGTAATCTTGCGCGTAGAGAAATAGCCTTGTAGCACTACTGATATGTGTATATGTGATTAGTGAGAGTGTTGATTTTATGAATACATTGTTGACCTCAATGACTATTGTGAGTGCTAATTATGACTGTTAAATTTAATATATTTAAGGATTAAGAGAAATTCCCGACAGGATTACAGAAAATGGTCTGTATAACATGAAATGAATAATGAGTTATTTTGAAGATGAGCATATGTTAAATATCTTTTTTTTAATTTTTTAAATACAAACATTTAAAAAATGTAGTCTATGCATATTTGACTGGATACATAAGCTCCGTGTAATCAGTAGTTCAGTCGGTTAGTGTCAGGACTGCAGTAAATAAAGAGTATATAATATAGAAGTAAATATTCAACCATAATTTTTACAATAGATTTTAATTCTGTTCAATTGATGCTTGTTTTTACAAATAAAACAAAAATACATTTCTGCTAAGTAGTAATAATTTTTTGTTAAGACTGAATAAACACAGGTAAAAGATTTTTATCGACTTGTTATAAACATGATTTTACAAAACAACATATATGGTTAAGATCTGTCTCACGCCCTGCATTTAAAGAATGCTATTTAATCGAATGAAATCTAATTGAGATTGTTAAAGTAATATTTCACTTTGAGAAATAGGAAAAACTCAGCATAAGTCATACCAATCTGAGAAACGGCAAAAATCAGTTTGTGCTAGCCCAATTTATTGACATGATTAATAAGAGGGCTAGTTTAAGGATTATCTCAAGTAAATAGATTAACACAAATTTCCACTTGTCTTTGCTTAACAATTGATTCCATTGGGATTATAGGCTTTAAAATAAGTAAAATTGATCTATATTTATTCTGAATCATAAACAGTGAAACATGTCCAGACAGTTTTTTTATAAACTAAAGCTGCTGTTAAGGACAAAACTAGCATTGTTATTATGTTGATAAAGAAACAAATAAGGATCAATTTTATTGACTGGTTAATAAAAAGAATTCTGTTTAAGTAACTAAGTAATAATTAAAAACCAAAATTTTAATTTGTTATATTAACTTTATTGGAGACATAGTTACCATTCTATTCCACAATCTTCTGCCATCTTTCAGCCAACTTGATAATTTCATCATACCAAAGTTTTTTTCAAAAATATTCCAGGGAACGATATGGTGAATAAGGGAAAACTTACGGTTAGTCGACTTATATACATTAGCGACCCAATATTGTATCGGCCTGAAGGGTCCTTTAACTGTGGGACAAGATGGGAACAATAAAGACGTGTATTAATAGTCACACGTGGCCTGGAGCTATTTCCGCATAACACTTACTGGTCATACTGTAAAAGTTCTGCCTCGTCACTAAAGAAAAATGAAGTAAAGCATTATCCTGGTGGAAAATTACTCTCTTTCTACTAACAAATTACAGATGCGTTTCATCTACCGCTTGCTTCAATTGAGAAATATTCGTTCAAGTCAATTGTTTGGTTCTCCAAAAGGAACTCATAGTTGAGGCTTTTCTTTCAATCATCATATAGACAGCATTATCTTGTTTGGTTGAATAGTTTTTTTGGTATGGTTAGTGGTGTTTGTTTGATAATCTCCGGTGTTTCATGTTTTTACAAAGTATCCAGTCATTATTTGTCTGTCAAAATTCATTCTAAAATATGACATTTCCATTATATTCAAGTAACAAATGTGTGGTTCACACATCAAAGGAACTAATATAAACACTACTGGTATAAGTGAATTTCAATGCTTAATTTAGGTATTTTGAGTTTGTTGTCTTTATTGTGATATGATGGATTTTTATTATCTTAATGAAGTGTCCAGTGAAAATCTTGTTATTCAAGCAGAATGATTTTTTATTCTTTTGTGCCATGTCAGTGTCCAATTAGTATATATTACTTCTCTTGATTGTAGCATGTCGAGTTCTAAGTGGCAGTTGGTTTTGGTAGTCATTGGTGCAGGGGGTAGTTAAAAACATAAATTATTCAAATAACAAGAGCATTTAACAGAGGAAAAACAAGGGTAAACATGTGCACCAAATACAATGGGCAGTAGATATGCACATAAAACATATTTGGTGAAGAAAAGAGATGAGAAAACTAATTTACACTCATCTTGATGTGGTCTCACTCAATTTTATGCATTAATTTAGTCGGAAACATTTGCTTTTATGATGCAATTTACAGATTTTGGCTAATTTGTTTAGAAAGCTGTTCATTTTTTATATTAAGCTCATATCAGTTAATAACATCAACTAAAAGTCTTCTATTTGGTTGACTCATATCTCTACATTTCATCTATTGCCTGCTAAATCTTAAAATTATTTTTATATACATAAGCACACATAATGTATATAATAAGGCTTGGCTTGACAAATGAAGTTTTTTGTGGTGGAGGTTCAATATTTGTTGTAGGTCCTTGATACTAGCAAAGCAGAAGGCAGGCTGTGGGTAAAGGTCTGGTAGATTCGGAAAGTCCATGTCTTGTAGTGGCAACAAATGTACTACAGCAGTTGTCTTTGCAACAGAAAAAGTTTTAGTAGAATAAAATGTATTTGAACACGAGGTGTATTCTGTTAGTGATAATAATTGGCGAGAATCTGTTGGCGAGAATTCTGCTTTGTTGTGGCGTGTCTATGAGTGAATGTGTCCCTGCTGATGTTCTTATGCATGTGTGATAGCGAATAGTAGTTGACCTTTTGGCTACATTGATACATTATTAGATACTGGTTAATATGTGTTAACTAGGTTGCCTACTACTCTCTAACTTTATTTAATGTGATCTGCCACGATCTTACTGGCTTCCATCAGCTGTGTTGTTACATTATGTTGTATTTAAAAAGAATAGAGAGAATGCAAGTTCAAGAGTGGGTAAAGCATACTGACGTCAGTCAAGATTTATTACGAACCGCGAGCGGGAAAAATAGTGCATACTGGGAGTAAACAAGAAACGGTGGGGAAAGTTAGTGTAGTCCAAGCAGGAATGGGTAGGAAGGTTACTAATAGTATAATGTAACATCATCCCTTTCATAGATGAGGGGTGTCTTACTGTGGAGTTACATTGTTTAGCTATAACTGCAATCAGTTTGCATAATACTTGAGGTATGCTCTGCCAAAGCGTGTGGGGGTCCTGATAGGGGCAGATTCCCTAGCACCAGTTGCTTGGTGTGATGTACACGTGTCGAGTGTCTTGTTAGATGCAGAAGCGGGTGGTTGAATAGTTGGTGTCTATTCCATCGGTGTTTGTGCTTGTTCTAGCTGACAAATGGGTGTACATTCTGTCGTTTGTGGTTTCTTCGAGGATTTTCGCAGGTGACGCCTGTTGCATCGATAGCTTCTGCTAGGTGTCTCAACCATATAGGAACGTTCATCTAAGCGTTAGTTCAAAATGCCCTTTTCTATTACTGTTATGGGACCGTTACTTACCCATTCCTGGACTCTTCCAAATTCTATATTAATCGAGTGCCAAGTACTCTCGAAGAGATTGGATACACTAACGATATTTGACTGCCAAGTAAGCCTAGCTTACGTCACCACTTTTCTCGGTATCTTGTGACTTCAATATATCTTTAAACTTATACCGTGTTCCGAGTTGTCTTTTCGTGGTCCTAATCTGGGTCCACATCACATACTCTGTTACTTTTCTTGTATGGACGCATTCTGACAACTTCTCCTTCGGTCAACGCCGGTAAGATGCGCGTATGGCAACTGTTGTACCCTATCTGAATGTACTGTTTATGCTCAAGGAGTATTTTGTCTTTTTTCCCGTGATTTGCGAATCTGGGTTTTAGTATGTTACTACACATTGGCAGAAGTGAGCGTGTGCAGCAATTCAGCAGACGCGTGCGCGGGCGCATCACCCCCGGGTCGGTTTTGTCCGAGTACGACTCGGCCGACTCTGGTGTAGCGAGCGGGCAGGGACCCGAAAGATGGCGATCCACGCCCGGTCGGGATGAAGCCAGAGGAAACTCTGGTGGAAGTCCGAAGCGCCTCTGACGTGCAAATCGATCGTCGGAACCGGGTGTAGGGGCGAAAGACCAATCGAGCCGTCTAGTAGCTGGTTCCCTCCGAAGTTTCCCTCAGGATTGCTGGCGATCGATCGTCGCAATTCCATCCGGTAAAGCGAACGATTGGAGGCCCCGACCAACATCTTAAAGAAATTAGGGGGATAGAAATTTCAGTATAAAGGAATTTGGAAGGAATAAAATTTGTCGAAGTGAGTGACACTAAAGCCACCCGAGTAATGTTTTTAGGGGGCTTTAGAGTGCCATTAACGGTAATTCAAACAGTAAATTTAAAATGTAAGTTTAAATAGTAAGTTCCGCAGTTTTCTAGTGCGGATACTGATTCGAAAAGATAACAGACAATAAAGTTTTTAAAAGGGAATTTTATACAAAAGAAACGAAAAAGAAAGGAATAGAAAAGATGAAGTGTTGCAAATTTTAGTGCAATTTGCGGGAAACCTATCTGAGGGAGTGTCCGGGAAACAAAGTTCTTTGAATTTGAGTTTTTTTCTTTCCTTTTCTGGATTTAAAAAAAAAAAAATTATTTTTTTTATTGAAAAGTTTCAGAGATCATTAAATTTCGAATATTCTTTAAGGTTCTTTTCCGCAGAATTTTCTTGGTAGAACTTCAGTAGCCGACTTTCGTTAATTTTTACTTTTATTTCTTGGGGAGCTCCATTCATGAAGCGAATGACGAAACCCATCTGCTGGCTTAAGTTTTCGTGCCTTCTGTTCGGGTTCCTGAATTCTTACCGATGGTCTGAAGAGTAGTTTAAAAAGAGGAAGTCACTTTTTGGTGCTGCACTCTCTGGAATTACTTCTCCCTTCTCCACTCCGCCCAAATCGAGTGCCGCACGTGGTCAGCTTGATTTTTTTTCTAAAAATAAATGTTTTTAATCTACCATAGTGAAGTATTTTGCATTTTTAAAATTTTGGCAGCACTTCATCTATGGTAGATAGTTGGCATCGCTCGTGCTTCAGAGCTTTGTTTAGTGGTCTCGGATCGATGCAGATGCGGATATCTCCTGACTACATTGTTGCGATAACCATTCGACTATTCCAATCTGTCGGTTCGTCGCCAGAGGTGATAACTCCGAGGTTTTGTAATCTTTTTTATTCCTTGTTGACTCAAAGAATCATCAATACTGGAATATGTCCGGCTGGAGCAGTATGGGGCGTTAATAGGGGTCCACTTGTTGGTGCACCTGACCAGACAATGATCCCAGTTCGTCGTTAAAACATTTGAATACTCTGTCATAAGCTGCTCGCAAACTTAATCTGACTGAACATTAGTAATGTTGTCATTGTGGACTGTTATTCGGTTCATTTGTTCACTTACTCGTTTCCCTAGCAATGGGGTTTGGTTCTCTACAACCACTGTGAACTCAACAGAGTACCTTTTCTAGTTTGGGGGGCTACGCAATGTAATCCGACAATTTCCGAGCGGTACGAGTTCGGTTGTATTCTACATCTGTAATTTCTTCAACGCTGGTTGCAGTTTTGTATCGTGTATATATATAATCGGAATTACATTAACGGTAGCACCACAATCAACTTGAAACTTAACCTGCTTTTGGTTAAGTATCATTCTAGTGAATTCATTCTAGTGTTGTTCTTTTCTCCTACTCTCTCGGGGTTGACGATTAGTACGTAGTCCATATCGCGAGAAGAGTCGGACACTACTTGGTTTACTTTGTATCTTGGATTAGACGATGTCGTTCTCTCACCGTGTCGCTTCTCTCGGCACTTTAGAGCAAAGTGATTTTATGACTGCAAAGTTTGCATTTCTGGTCTCATGCAGGACAGGCTTCTTTTCTTTTTTCATGCCTTCAGTCACCGAATTGACAGTCTATTTCTCCGTGTCTTTGGGTTTCTTTTCATGATTTGGGCCTTGGACTTTGTTAATCTGTTCTTGCTGCTCGGTATTAATGATTTTTAGTTGTGTGTCAGTTGCTTCACAGCTACAGCATATGTCAACACTTTGTTAGAACGTTAGCACTGTATTTTACAACAGTCTTTTACGGGTATGATTGTCTCTCACGCCAAGAAGAGTCATGTAAACATTCGCAAAAATTGCATGATTTGGCTTGTAAGGTAATGCAAGACTCAATAGTCTCACTTGGTTCTTAGTTTCTTTTGTTGAAAATATATCGTTCGTAAGTCTTGTTTATCTGCTCTATGAAATGTTGGTCGAATTTGGCTATCACTGTGTCAACGTCGTCTTATTTTCAGTTGGAGCAAACTGGAACCCATTGTAAATAGTTCACCTGGTTCTACTACGTGCAGAAACAACGCTGTTGGAACTATCTTAGTGTAATGGGAACATCTTCTTGGAAGAAACATTTATGGTTATCACCGCTGGGAGGAAATGACTTTTTTAAAAATTGACACCGCCTGCTGAGAGTATAAGCCCTTTTCTGCTCAAGCCACGGCGCAGAGAAGACTTGAATAGATTAGTCCTGTGAATTTTCGCAGGAAGTGCTGGTTCTAAAACTTGCTGTTCCCTACAGTTAAGGGAAAATAGTTAATATGGATTAAATCCCTTAGAGAATTTTGCTGCTGTGCTGGACCTCTCCTGGAGAAATATGCTGTTGCCTATATCTGTAAATTTGTGCTGTCTTGACTTTAACCACAAGGTGTCCCAGAACTACCCTGCTGAGCTGTATTCTTAGAGAAATATGCTATTGCCTATATAAGAGAATTTGTGCTGTCTTGATTCAGACCATGAGGTGCAGAATTGAATTTGCTGCCCTATACAAGTGCTGAAAGAATTGCTGAATGAACCCCTGTGTGTCTGTATTATTCGCTCAATTCTTGACGGAAAAGAGAACAGGTTTTCCCAAGAGATATTTTTCGCCTAAGAGACTCTTCCAAGTTTTCTTTTCAATTCATTTTTTTGAGTTGTAAGTACCAGCACCTTTGTCTATTGAAGACATATCAGTTCCTTGTAATTCATGAGTGACCCAGTGTTTTTTCGAAACAATTTGTATCATTGTTACTTGATTCAGTTTTTTTTGGTCGCTAAAATAGCAATTAATTTTAACAACTAGTGCTTTTCTTCAAAACTTTGTCACTCCTTTTTTATTTACTTGGTAATAAATAGGTTTGGTTTGTTGGGTTTTATGGCATATCAATTTTTGTAGATTATTTAACGCCAAATCCATTTTTATGTAAATAATCTGTTCTATTTAAAACAATTCAGTTTAGCATAAGTACACAGTTTAATCGTCAAAAACATTTATTTCAAACTATTCAAGAAGTTATATGTAACAATTCAGTTAAGTGTAAATACAATTTTAATGTCGAAAAACAGTTCTATTTCAAATAATTCAGTTAAGCATAAGCAAAAGTAAGTACGGTTTAATTGTCAAAAACATTTCTATTTCAAGCTATTCAGTTCACTCAAACAATTCAGTTTAGCATGAGAATGCTGTTAGTTCTATTTAACCCATAGATAGGGCCCTATCAGGTGCTACCACTCCGGGCCAGAGTGGACCTGGAAGCGATGGTGATGAAGGGGTACTCCGCATTCCCCAAAGCTCCAGCATTGCTGGAACCTTGTCATATCCAGGACACTCATGGGGGGGTCTGACCCCTCTGCAGAGGTGCAGTCAGTGTATTCTACAGCCCCAGCCGACTGGGCAATTGGTAATAAATAGTTCTTAGTTGTAAGCACGAGGCACGTTGGTCTTTTTATTCTTCCTTTCTTTTTTTTTCAAAGAGCTGTTTTATTTTCTGAGAAAGGGTTCGTTTTTTTTAATTAATCCTTTTAACGCCATTTGATACAGGATTTTCTTAACTGCAAGTTTAGTGATAATACTGTAGTTGTTCCACATTTGTTTCCCTTGTTTCCGACCTTCCGCGGAATTTGTTTTAATGTTCAAACTGCTTGGCGGCATGATGTTTGTACGAAAATATTACGCCATTTTTACGCCCATGTGACGTTGTTGATAGTTGTATCGTAGTAGTATTAGCACAATTACTAGTTAGCGCCACATTGTCGCTTGGAAGAGAGAAAGAAAACCTCATAGGTCGCTCGTCACATCTTACATTATTTTGTATTTAAAAAGAATTGAGAGAACTCAATTTCTGTAGAAATTTTGGTAAGGAACTGGTGATCCTGTTTCACCGATCAGCAGCAGCCCCTTGGGGTCACGTGGCGTCCATTATAAAAAAGAGCCCCACAGGAGATTCTCTCTCTTTTGGTTCCAGTCCCACAACTGTTAGCAACAGGTCCTTTTCGTAGCAGCCCCATGACGGTATACGTATTTGATACCTTCCACCACCGGGATCCATGAGCGACGAACGCACGTGCTAAGTTAAAAGGAACAGGACACACACAGTTAAGTTCCAGCAGGCATTTTATCTGCAAACCTACTTCACTACTTTACCCTTCACATACCTTCAAACACCTTCCCAAAACCTTACAACCTTCACAACAAATCTAACCATATTTTGCACCTTGAACTCTTCCTTGAACTCTCTTTTGTGAACTCTTCCAATTCGTTGTTTATTCCATTTAGTGTAAAACTCCTGTTTATTGTTGTTGTTGTATATAAATTTTGTTGTACGTATAAGTCTTTCGTCTTCCTTTCTTCAAAGGCGGTCACCATCTCTCTACTGCTGTTTGAAGTATGGTTTATTCTTTTACAAAACGTAGGAATAAACCGGGCTTTTCGGGGCTTAATAAAATCCCCACATACTTGCAAATAAAATGCGTATTGCAATTCTAGCAAATAAAAATGCAAATTGCAGGAGTTGGGTGACTGGTTTGAAGTAAGGCATTAAATCAAAAAAAAAAAAAAGGAAGAGAAATTACCTTCTTCAGAATTGAAAAAAAAATTTGGAACATAATATTCAGAATGGCTGAATTTAAAAACCTTAAAGGTGTAAACACTCTGCTGGCCTCGAGGGACCTCCTTAAAAGAAAGATACTTCGGGTTTTTAACTACCTACAGACCGGAGAAAATTTAACAAAATCTCTATTCCAAGTAGAAAAACAAAGGGTTATAGTTTGGTCAAAGGAGATTGAAACTCTTAACTCGAAAATTTATGACGCCTCTGTAAAGGCTGACATAGATTTAACAAGAAGTGGCTATTTAGAAGATGAAGAAGCGGAGTCAAATTACCAACTTGAAGTCAACCGTAAACTCAACGAGGGCGAGTACGCGTTCACACAAACCAACCTTTCGCATAGCCGCAGTAAAAATGTGGTTAAGGAAGGAGACTCATCAATTTTTAACATACCCAGTTATATTCTGCCACTGCAACTACAATGTCCGAAATTCAGCGGAAGAATGTATAACAAGTTTGAATTTTAAAATTTTCTGGCACAGTTCTACAACTGTGTCTCTTCAGTGAGTTCGGATAAGGCCAAATTGTCTCTTTTAAAGAGCTATTTGACTGGTTATGCGGCTCAACTACTTTCTCATTTGACGTTAGAGGAGGCGAATTATGAAGTCGCCATAAAATTATCAACAGAAGAATTTCTGGATATACCTCTAATTGTGGACGAGATATTCAAATAATTGTTAGACGCTTCTCCCAAATACGACGCGAATTTTATCAACGTAAATTATTAGCCACATAATATTAGCCAAATTACCGTCCATTCTCCAAAGAGAGTTGGTGCATAAGGTTGGCACTAATTATCCAACTATAAAGGATATATTCGACAACTATAATGAGACTATCAAAACCCTTATAAAAACCAGCAGGAAAAATAATTTTAACCCTGAAAGGAATAATGCCTATCCAAGCAAGAAAAATAATAATAATCCCGAGGAAGAAAGTAAAAACGTCTCTGCACAGGAAAATTTCACCACGAGGGCGGACAGCATTCCCAGTTGCTGCAAACTTTGCAAAAAAAAAAAGAGTTACCCTATGAGTCGCAGCTCGACATACGCTAGTGCCCAGACAAGACAAGCTAGGTGCAGAGAATTAAACCTATGCACACTGTGTACTAGCACCAGACATAAAACGAAGGACTGCCTAGGGAAGCGGAACAAATTACCCTTTAAAAGTTCGCTATGCAACTCGAGGAATCATGTAACCCCACTTTGTGACAAGGCGGAAGAGAAAAAGAATTCAGCATTGTCCATTAATGTGTGCAACTGCTCTCGCACCCTTAACCAACCCTTCATCCTACCTATGGTATCCCTTTCAGTGTCCAAGGGCAGACAGAAAAACAACGTCAACTGTTTGCTTGATGCCGGCAGCCAGAGGTCATACTTTTCCAAGGGGGTGGCGGAAAAATTAAAATGCAAAAAGCATTCCTTCACCCCAGGGGATTATGAAGTAAGCACCTTCTTGGGCATGAGGAAGAAGAGATTAGAGGAGGTTGTACTGGGTATTCATGCGGATAAGGATCGAACCTTTCACCTACCAGTCCTAGTTGATGAGGACTTCGACATAAACCTGAAAATTGATCATTTCGGAAAAATTGATCATTTAAGAAAAACTTAAATAATCTAAAGTATAAATTAGCCTTCACCGATAATGGCAGTGATCAGGTACGCATACATGGACTTATAGGAGTCGATATAAACCAGTTCATTCACATGAAAACAATAAAATGTATGAATGGAATAGCCTGGGAATTTCCTACAGGCATCGCCCCCCTGGGTAACAGTCATCATTTCCTCTACCAGGAACAAATTGCCCGGGCGAGAGCTATGAAGAGCGCTCTGGAGAACAATTACCAGACTATCATTACAGGTTATTCCTCCTGTCCCGAGGAGCGAGTAAATTTTGTTTTACCCCCCCCCCCAAAAAAAAAAATTATCCGGATGCGTTTTCAGAATTTTTTAATGAAAGCTCGGTTGAACATAACCTAGAGAAAATGTTTGATGTCGATTCATTCGGATCCATCAACGAGAATGAATTGGTCAGTGATTACAACAAATCCCAAATAAAAAAATTCGAGGAGTCAATCTACTTCAAAGACAATGCCTATTATGTAGATCTTCCATGGTATGAAGATAAAATCAAAATGGTCCCCTCCAATTACCAAGTGGCGCTCAAGGTACTTGATGAGACAGTGAAATATCTGCAAAGCAAAAGATAATACAAGGAATACAATGATGCCTTTTACCAACAGGAAAGGGAGGGAATTATTGAAAGGATTGAAGTATCACCGGATAAGTTCTCCAAATATATATGGATTCCTCACAGGCAAGTTATTAAAATGGATGAACAGTCCACCACGAAGATAAGGCCAGTGTTTAACTGCTCCTTGAAAACAGGAGGTAGTTGTTTCCTTAATGAGGCATCATACCCAGGTATCAACCTGATAAATGATATGCTGAACCTCCTGCTATTGTTCAAGACTAACAAATATGTCTTACTAGCTGATATCAGGAAGGCCTTCCTGATGATAAAATTAAACTCTGAAAAAGATAAGAATCGATTTTGCTTCTTTCTGAAGGAAGGGGATAAAATAATTTGCTTTAGATACACCACACTAATATTTGGATTCAACGCCAGCCCCTTTATACTCCTGTATGTATTAAGGCACCATGCTCAGCAGTTCCCAGACGACCCATGTACACAGATGTTGAAAAACAATTTTTACATGGACAATTTATGTAAAACTGGCAATTCCTCAGAGGAATTGAATCGTCTATACCAGGAGAAAGTAAACCGCTTAGGGGAAGGTGGCTTTGATTTAAGGTCATGCAACTCAAATTGTGAGCGGCTAAAGAAACAAATGAAGAAGGACAACATGCTAAAGAAGGACAACGGCTAAAGAAACAAATGAAGAAGGACAACATGCTAAAGAAGGACAACATGCTAAAGAAGGACAACGGCTAAAGAAACAAATGAAGAAGGACAACATGCTAGCGACGTGGAAAAAGTCCTAGGCTATAAGTATAACCCGAAAAGAGACACCTTACAAATCTCGAATATGGAGGTGAACCAAAACGTGAAAACTAAAAGAGGTGTGTTATCCCAAACGGCAAGAGTTTGGGATAACACCTTATCCTTTTGCGCTCCCGTGACCGTTAGAGCAAAGATTTTACTGAGAGAGCTATGGTCTCGGAAACTGCATTGGGATGATGTCATACCAGTTCAATTACAGGAACTTTGGACAGCTTTGGCTAGAGATCTAGTAGGCCTGAATGATCTAAAATTCCCAAGGCAAGCCATCAATCAGGACAGCTCATTAAACTTATGCATTTTTTGTGATGCATCACCAAATGCATACGGATTTGTGGTTTACGGAGTGCAGAACTGGATGTCGCAGTTCATATTTGCAAAAACCAAGGTGGCACCAATGAAATCAAAAACATTACCCACCTTGGAACTACTATCAGCATATTTGGCAATAATAACTTTACGGACCTTACTAAAATCATATGCACAGATGAAACTCAAGCATATTTGCATAGCAGTGGATTCCCAAGTTGTTCTGTCATGGTTACTGTCAGAAAATATTAAAGCAAAGAGCCAATACACCAGAAACAGGTTAAAGGATGTCCACAAAATGATAAGTGAAATCAAACAAGATTTTTTAGTGGAAACACATTTCAAGTATGTGCCCACTGCGGAAAATCCTGCGGATCTTCTGTCCCGAGGAATTTCCTTACAAAAATTCCAACAGACCTTGCAATACTGGACATATGGTCCAAAGTGGATTGCGGAAACCCTTATAAATTGGTCTAATAGCAACCTGGAATACTTGAGTCCAAGAAACAAAGACTTAGTAAAATCAACAGTATTCCACAACACGATTTCGGAGGGAGGGTATTACCCATCATACCCTTTAATCAATTTTCTAAGTTGGAAAAGTTGATAAAAGCTACAGAGTTTGCATTCAGATTCATACACAAGGCTAGACAACTAAATGCTTCGGACCAAGGACACAATGCAAGAATTCACCTTTTCAAAATAATGCAACAGCAAACATTTCAAAAGGAAATTGCTTACGTAAAGGATCCCAGAGACATCCCTCCGGACCTTGTAAAGAACTTTAATATATTCTTAGATGATGAAGGAATACTAAGAATGGATGGCAGGATAGCTCAAACTTCAATGTACGAGTACGAACAAATATATCCAATTCTTCTAGCCAAGTACCACCCCTTAACAGAACTACTGATCACCGATTGTCATGAGAGATGCAAGCATCTAGGAATCAATTCCACACTAACAAAGCTAAGGCTTTCTGGATTTTGGGTGCCACAAGCTAGGCAGGCAGTGAAAAAAGTAATCTCGAAATGCTTCACATGCAAAAAATTCAATAACCTAGCATTCAAATACCCCAAAATAACCTACCTACCGAAGCACAGGGTCAATTTTATCAAGCCATTTAAACAAACCGGGATCAATTACACTGGGCACGTGTGGGTGAAACAGGGAGAGAACTCAAAAAAAATGTCTATTCTGATTTTTACTTGCCTAAATGTAAGGGCAATACACATAGAGCTTGTGGAAGATATGTCCACAACTGCATTTGTCCAGGCATTAATCAGATTTTCGAACATTTATGGCGCACCCTCATACATCTACAGCGACAATGCCAGATCTTTTAATGCAGCTCTGGGGGGAGATATTATGGAACATCATGTACATTCTACCGACTTTGAAAATAAATTTAGAAGCTACCAAATCAAACACATTAAAATACCTTTACATTCTCCCTGGGTAGGTAGCACATGGGGGCGTTTGATCCGGGTAGTAAAGTTATGTCTATACAAAAGCATCGGGCGCTCCAAAATAAAATATTTTGACCTTCTGACCCTGCTCACAGATATCCAGAATGCCATAAACTGCAGACCCCTCACTTATCGATGTTCATCTGATAGTGAGTTACAAATGATCACTCCAAATTGTTTTTTGCATCCAAATGCCAATAGTAGTCTTGTAGTGCGATCTAACATTCAAAATGTAAGAGAAACTGAACCCCGCCCGGTAAGGGCCGGTCTCATCAAGACCTTAGAGCTACGAGAAAAAATATTAAAAACGTTCCGAGATATGTGGCATGAAGAATATCTGTTCGGCCTTAAAGAAAATTGCAAAGATCTGCATGATATGAATTTCTCAAACAAAATTAAATTGGATGATGTAATCCTCATAAAAAATCCCATGAAGCCTAGGCCTTATTGACAGCTTGGTAGAGTAGTTGAACTCTTTCCTGGAAATGATAACAAGATTCGTTCGGTTCGGGTTAAGAGAGGTGATGGAATGACTCAAACATATTCAATAAAAGACCTATACCCATTAGAATTGTCACTGACCCACGACTATCACCCTCTCACGCCTGAACTGGAGGAAACAGAGAAGGATACCCCCCCAACTCTACCATCAATGTGCCAGCGTCAAAGGATACATCTGTCAGTAACGCTGTACCTCGGAAAAGATCAACCCGCTTAAAAACCAGAAAAAATCGCTCCAATGATCCATACTTGTATTATTAATTAAGGATCGAAAAAAAAAAAAAAATGAAAGAACTCAAGATGCAAGATATGCAAAAAAAAAAAAATCAAATTCAAGTCACAGGAACTACAGAGGAATATGATTACCTATTTTAAACAATTATAAAAATCGCCATTCTTACCTTACAACCTTCACAACAAACCTAACCATATTTTGCACCTTGAACTCTTCCTTGAACTCTCTTTTGTGAACTCTTCCAATTCGTTGTTTATTCCATTTGGTGTAAAACCCCTGTTTATTGTTGTTGTTGTATATAAATTTTGTTGCACGTATAAGTCGTTCGTCTTCCTTTCTTCAAAGGCGGTCACCATTTCTCTACTGCTGTTTGAAGTACGGTTTATTCTTTTAAAAATCGTAGGAATAAACCGGGCTTTTCGGGGCTTGATAAAATCCCCACAGTTCAAAAATTCGTAAAGCCGCAGCCTCCGCGATATATATTATGATTAAAGTTAACTTGCTGACGTCACTACTTGTGGATTTCTGTTTTATTTACTACACGGCGTCTTTCAGTGTTGACTCAGTTTCTGAACCACCATGCCTTCCCCTTGTGTAGTACCAAAGTGCAAAGGGAATTATACGAATGGTCCGAAAGTTCCCTGTTTTTCGTTTCCAAAAAGTAAACATCTATTTGATGAATGGAAACATGCCATTAAAAGGGAGAATTTTACCCCAAGTCCATTTAGCAAAGTGAGTAGTTAAAATTTTAATCACCATTTATTTCAACAGGCACTAAAATCAAAATTTGTTCAAAAAATTAGTTTTGCCGTAGCACAAGAAAGAAAGCAGTTTTAAAATTTAAATTGAGGCTGAAAAACTTGTTAAACATATTTTCTAAAAATATTTGAATTAATTATTTTTATTGATATTTTATTTAAGAACATTGTTTTCTTTTCAATGAAATATTTTTAAAAATTCTTAGAAAACGATCGTAAAAACTTTTAACATTTCTATACTTGAAACTTAATGAATCATTTTTAAACATGAAAAATATTCCTGAATTAATTTTTTTTCATTCTTGAATGACCAAAAACTACAAAATTTATTCTTTAGTCAATTTTAAAAGAATTTGTTTTATTTTTAAAGTTTTTCATTTGAAAACTCTGTAAAATTATTTGTACCAAAAGTCAAGTCACTATTGCCGAAAATTTAAATTTGAAAATGATGACTTAAACTTTGTTCAAACCTATTATTTCTGAATAAGTTTTGAAATTATTTAAAACATAAAGGCCTAAATCACACCACCACACTTGAATTTTAAAACATAATTTTAAAAATATTTAATTTTTAGAAAATATTTAGCACAAAATGAACACGCTAACGCACTCGAAAATATTTTCCAAACATTTTTTTCCATTTTTTGATATTTTGAAAGTTTATCATCTATATTAATCCGAAGAAAGAATTGGAAAAAAAATTAGATTTTTCAACTTATGAATAATTTTTTATGGTTAGTTTAGGGTTTTTAATTCTTAAAAGATTAATTAGTAAGTAAACATTAAACCAAAAGAAGTTTTACAAAAAAATGATTATTTAAAAACAATTTAACTTCATAAATGAAATAGAAACGTTAATTTTTTCCTTTTTTTCATTTTTTAATATCAAAATATTTTTATATGCAATTGAATTACCAAATACCAATTTTTTAAGTGTGTTGCGGAGCCGATAAGCGCGTCGACTCCGCAAATAATTTAAGTGTAATGCGTGCGAGTCGTGTGACAGCCACAGACAATGAAGGAAGACGGAAGGCGAGATAACAGATACAACAAAAGTGAAGATTATATTGCCGGAATTACAAACGTGTATATAAATATCCGTGGCGGTTGTATGTGGTCTTCAGCTACGTCGATAGCTGGTATGGTTGAGACGTAGATGAGCGCAGCTGGACGTTCGACGAGGGTAGCTGGCGTAGGTCGAGTCGTGGAGATACAGCTAGATGTTTGATGCGGGTAAGCTGAGGTCGGTCGGGTCGTTGAATACAGCTGGACGATCGTAGCAGGTAGCTGAGGTCGGTCGAGTCGTTGAATACAGCTGGATGATCGTAGTGGGAAGCTGAGGTCGGTCGAGTCGTTTTGGTTGCTAGCCGGTCTAGCGAGTCGTCGTGGCTAGTTGTTGCAATGCTAGGGCAGTCCGTAACAGCGAGTCGTTACGTGGACTGGATGCTACATTGCTGGAGCGTCGTGGTCGGTAGATCGATATCCCGGTTTTTGACAGTGCGTTGGGTTAACCGGGGGGTGTCGATCTGGTTGCTAGCCCGTAACAGTGAGTCGTTACGTGGGCCAGATGTGCAATGCTAGTGTAGTCCGTAACAGCGAGTCGTTACGTGGACTAGATACTGCGTTGCTGGGGAAGTCCGAAACAGCGAGTCGTTACGTGGACCGCACGTCGTGGTCGGTAGCTATGGCTTTGCCGTGCCAGATAGCTGTGCGGGGGTATCGTTTACGGTAGCTATGGCTTTGTCGTGCCAGATAGCTGTGCGGGAGTATCATTTACAGTAGCTATGACTTTGTCATGCCAGATAGCAGTGCAGGCGTATCGTTTACAGTAGCTATGGCTTTGTCGTGCCAAATAGCTGTGTGGGCGTATCGTTGGCGGTAGCTATGGCTTTTCGTGCCAAAAGCTGTGGTGGTAGCTAAGGCTTTTCGCGCCAAAGCTGTGCGAGCGTATTGGACGATAGCTAAGGCTTTTCGCGCCAAAGCTGTGCGGTAGCTAAGGCTTTTCGCGCCAAAGCGTTATCTTAGCGCTGGGCACGTATCGAAGTGAAGCTAACACGTGCCTTTAGCGCTGAACGGACGAGCGGAACCGAGCGATGGTTAAGACCTCTTCGTGTTTGCCTTCTGGCCGTCTATTTCGACCGGTCAGTAATGACCGCCAGAGATACTCCGACCCGCAGAAGGTGACCTCTCATAGCCCTTAAAAAGGAACGTAAAGAAAGGTTGAATCTACCACTAGAAGTGGCGGTGAGGTGGGTGCAACGACGACAACGTAAGACCCGAGCCTCGTGGAGCCGAGTGGCCCCTGAGAGCGTCCGCGTAGACATCTGATATTTATCGATGCGTCCAACCAACGCACGAATATGGCACAAGGCCGTTTTTAAGGTGGGCCCGGTCACAGGGCCGAAGCACACACGCGTCCGGCAAGGCCAAAAATACCTTCGGCCCCGTCGGCATTCCCCTTTTTGGGGCGCCTCTGGTGCTAGCCAGTAAACCAAACCCTCCCGAAGCGGGTAAAAGCCAGGGGGATGGCCCCCTGAGGCCGGAGGAAATCTCTAGTGCCGAGGCACATCCGGTAGAACCGCCCAGAGGTAAGATGGCCTACCGAATGCAACCCAAGAACTGGAGAGGAAAGGCCACACAGAAACGCCCTAGAGCGTCCGCGTAGACCTCTGTATTTATCGATGCGTCCCACCAACGCACGAATATGGCACAAGGCCGTTTTTAAGGTGGGCCCGGTCGCAGGGCCGAAGCCCACACACGTCCGGCAAGGCCAAAAATACCTTCGGCCCCGTCGGCATTCCCCTTTTTGGGGCGCCAGGCAATAACCCCCCCGAAGGGGGTATAAGCCTGGGGGGATGGCCCCCTGAGGCTGGAGGAAATCTCCTGTGCCGAGGCACACCCGGCAGAACCGCCCAGAGGTTAGACGGCCTACCGAATGCAACCCAAGAACTGGAGAGGAAAGGCCACACACAAACGCCCTAGAGCGTCCGCGGGGACCTCTGATTTTTCGCCGCCTGAAGCCTTTTTCATATGGAAGAAAGGGAACTCTACTTCTGTCGCACCACGGGAATAGAAAGTTCTATAAAAAATGGACGTTGAAAATAAGTATTTCTTTAGCCCGGTATAGGCTAGCGAAAAGTATTACTTCCATTTTCTTAGAATTACTTCTGGCAGAAGTGTTTTGCAAATGTTGATAAATGTTAATTTATTCCTTTCTTAGATATAACGGCCGGTTAGAGTCGGAAAAGGGCTTCATCGTTTCCGGCCGTACTCTGATGTTATTTTTCTAGGGCGAAGTTGTAATCCAATCTGTTTACGTTCGTAGGCCGGTCTCAGCAAGTGTATCTTTTTTAAAATGTCTTATTCAATCCAGGAGGATTAATAATGGATTAAAAATATTTCAATATATATATATATAAATGTGTGTGTGTATGTATGTGTATATATATATATATGTATGTGTATATATATGTGTATGTGTATATATATATGTTTGTGTATATATATATGTATGTGTATATATATATATGTATGTGTATATATATATGTGTATGTGTATATGTATGTGTATATATATGTATGTGTATATATATATATGTATATATATATGTATGTGTATATATGTATATGTATATATATGTGTATATATATATGTATATATATACATTTGTATATATATATGTATATATATATATATATATATGTATATATATATGTATATGTATATATGTATATATATATGTATGTATATGTATATATGTATATATATATATGTATATATGTATATTAGGGTAGATCGATTTTGGAACTGTAAAAAGAATAAATCAGTGAAAGTTGCGAAATAACGTCAGAAATTACCCCACGAAATATTTTTTTCCAAAAATTTGTATTTTTTTGCGAATTCGCATTTAAAGACATAATATTTTGTGATTTTAGTCGTGATATCGGTGACACTGGAAATTAAAAATTAAAACTGAGACTAAAGGAAAATTAAATAATAAAATTCATTAAATAATTAATATTTTTAAGTTTATTATCTATTTTTATATCATTTTAAATCAAATGAACATAAACAAAAAAAAAATGCATTTAAATATACAGTTTAAAATACAAATAACGACTTACTAAACCTCCTTTTATTTACTGGATATTTTTTCGGCTTTCACCGGTGGTAATTATCTCTCCGTAGTACTTCGGTTTGTTTATGTTTTTTACCCTTCTAATTAACGCAAATATATATATTTTGCAAAGTAGACATACTATTGAAATATTTTAACCTTTTATAATAATTGCAATTTATTTATATTTTAAAATTTAGAGTTTTTTTAAGTGAAAAGTCGGTTTACGAGTTAATTTTGGAATTAAACTCTACAGTACTGTTGGTTGGTAGGTAGACATCATAACTTTTATAATGAATTTCGAAATTTATTTACAATTTTTTTAAACATGTTCGTGTATTTTCTGACAATATATATATATATATATATATATATATATATATATATATATATATATATATATATATATATATATATTCTTTTTACAGATATTTCTATTAAAAAATGGCTGGAAAAAACACTGGAGTTTCCACTCGAAGTAAGGTGCAATTAAATTTTCAGGTTTACCATCACCATTGGATAAAACTGAGCCACCAACTCATCGACAAATAATTCAGAACAGCTATTTTTTTGATGAACACTTATCCCCACCTTTCTTGTTTTGGTATTTCTAAATTAATAGCAAAGGAAGTGATAGATATTTGGAAGGCTGTCAACCCTCGTTTGCCTTTGTTAAAGGAAATTAGTGTTGTCAACAAGGTGAAAGTTCTATGCTTTCAGAAGGCAAAGCAAATAAATAGGAAACATCTACCTGCTGCCCAAAGAAAATTCTGGAAGGAAAAGTTGGATACTTTGTTTGATATATAGTCATGTTCCTGCAACCTGCCCATAGTAAGTTGTGACAATATTAATGTCAAATGCACCAAAGAAAATTGCCAGACTAAGTACATCATCTGGTCTTGTCCTCTGACACAGAAAGTAAGTTATTTTCTATTTTTATTTTTTTTATTTATTGTGAAAGGGACAACTTAATAACTAAATTGTGTAAATTTTGAAAAAAATTAATTTCAACAGTTAAAATAAATATTGAAAGTCATTTTTCCATTTTATTTTACATGTAAAATGAATTTTAATTTAATCTATGAAACTGTATTTTTAATATTAGTAAAATTTGATAATCCAGGTTCCTATGGAAGACCGTCTTATTTGAAAGACTAGAGAGGTAAAATAGGGCCCAAGGGCACATTCCAGCTTGGGCCAACAGATAAAACTGCAATAAAGAAATGTAGAAGAGAAGGAGAAAGATTAAGCCAACAAAAAAGTATGAAGATATCCCCACCAATAGCTTCAACATCATATGTTCAGGATGATTCTTCCCATTCTTACTCATCATCTCCAAGTGATGAAACAGAGGATTATAAACAGCTACATGGTCCCCTGCAAGTGCCTTATAACCTCACAAAAATTCCAAGGTATGCTCTTGAGTTAGTTAGGGGTGATATATCTTCTAATCTTGGAGCCAGCCTTGCCAATGCCTTGCTCTTGGATTTGAGGGCTATGGGCCTTCTTATCCCTAATATAGCTATAAAGAATATCTATATGGATAAATGTAAAATAGATAAAGCAAAGTCTAAAGTAAAAACAAATGCCTATGAAAATCATAACGAAAATGTGGAGAATCTGCTTTGTATAGGAGTTGATGGGAGGACAGACAAAGACACACTACACTACAAGGAATCAGTGGAGGAAAATGGAAGTAAAATTCTGAAAAAAGCCAAAGGACCTGAACGCCACTTGACAATCACAAAGGAGACACCAAATGAGAGTATATATTTGACTCACAGGGTTCTTCCTGATACTGGTGTAACTGGTACCGTTCTTGCGGAGCAAGTGGCTGATGTTTTGGAGAAATTTAAAAGTTTGAGCACTATTAAGGCTACAAATACAGGCTGTGAAGGTGGACTTGTTACACTATTAGAAAAAAAAAAAAATCCTCACACTACTGGTTGCTCCTTACATCAAAATGAGCTTCCATTTAGAGCTCTATTCAAACATTTAGATGGCACCACAAAAAGCCCCACTACATTCAATGGTCCATTGGGTAAATTATGTGCCATAATTTACCCCAAAAATCTTTTTCAGCTGTTGAGAATCCCCTGGAGTTTCATTTTGGAATGAAAGATATGGATAGCCTTAGTAGTGACCAAAGACTACTCTATGAATATACAGTTGGTATTTCTAGAGGTAAGGTGGACCCTAGATTTGCATCATGGAAAATTGGTCCATTAAACCAGGCAAGGTGGTTAACCTTGGCCATCAGGCTCATGTACCTACGGACTCGTGGGGCATAACCAAAGAATCTTTCGACCAAACTATATAGTTTGATAAATTTTATTGTCAATGTTTATGCTATTTGCTGGTTTGATATTAAAAAAAGTAACAAGTTCCATCACCAGCAAATTTATATTTACAATATGATTGACAGGATACAAAAGCAACCAATTGAGGTTCAAAGAATTACATTAAAAAACCTCTAGTACAATGCCTTTGCATTACTTTCAGAGAATGTTTTATTTTCAATGGTGAAATCTGATGAAACTGAAGTGAGAGAAGAGGGTATAAAAAGAATTTTGGCCATTAGGTAAGTTAATATTTATTCATACAAAACTGGTTGAAGTACTTGTGCCAATTTATTGAAACATTTTAAAGATTACATCTAATTTCACTAAATATTATTAAAGCAGTACAAATTGCATTTAGAAATTAAACTGAAATTATTTTTTTATTCTTTCAGAAGAGCAAAGTCAGCCAAGAAAAGATTAAAAAAGATCCCAATGATCAACTTTAAAGCTGTGCACTGGACCGATTTAATTGATTTGTCAGTAAATGGAGTCGGGGAACCACCACTCACACTAGACTTATCTGACAATGAATTACAGAATTCATTGTTAACTGGTGAAAAGATTGACTTGCCAGATTTTCCTTCACATTCCCAAGTTAGTGACGGAGGCTTCTCAATCCGTGTACGGCTTTGAAGCAAGACACCAGCACATACTTGCAAAAGTTTTGTGCCAACAATTGAAACCAGCGTTTTCATCTAAGGGCTCATATATGGAACTATTTGATTCCATATATTAAAAATAATTAAACAATTATATGTTTTTCCATATTTATTTGTTTGTTATATTCTATTTCATATCATGAAAAAAAATTTTTGGCAATATATTCGAATATTACTGCTTGAATATTTGTATTTCAAATTCAACACAGAAAAAACGGGGGGGGGGTCAATTTGAAGTTTTGTTATAATTCATTTAT